>VOQK01021333.1:16329-26503 GCA_015052645.1 Benitochromis conjunctus
GTTAATATATAGAGTCTGGATAGTGTAGGAAAGTATGTGAGTAAAGGTATGGGTGTATATCCACTGTATACATGCGCTCGACTGCTTGCTGCATGCTCATGCATGTGTATGCCTGAGGCTGTGAGCCAGTGTGCGTGTGAATAGGCAGATGACCTGAGTGGTGCCGGGGTGGCCAGCTGGTGAGGGTTAGTGTTCCCTCTGGCATGAAAACTCTTTGCTTGAATTATCACCATAACCAGGCAGGGGGATGTGCATATGTGTGCAAAATGGCAGCAAAAGTACAGACTCAGTACATTTTGGTGTTAACATTATATGTACTTTGCATGAATATCAGCTCGGTAGGTCTACTGTCTGCGTGACCATTACATGTTTGCCATTACGAAAACGACAGTATTTTAACTGTTTCAAAAAACATTAATAAATTTAAAATTGTTCCCTCTTTTTCAACAAAAATATACAAACAAACAAAAATAGAGGTATGTAGTTGCACCGCCTTTTTTCTCTCAGATTAGCTTGATGTGTCTCACCTCACATTCTCAAGGCAAAGATCATCCATCCCCTTACTTCCATTCTGCGTGTATCTGGCTGTGGGCTCAGCCTGGTCTGACTCTGGGTGAGGCAGGTGTGCCTGAGGCTCTTTGGAGAGGAAGCTTCCACTCATTCTGCTGGTAGGAAGAGGCAGAAGGAGAGTGGGATCATCTGATCTGCTGATATCTCCTCGACACTTTATGTCTGAAGCGTTTCATTGCTAAGCTCATTTTGATGGAAATGAAAGGAAATGGAGGCATTAAATCTGTGGCAGTGGCTTTAGAATGTCGTGTGACACAAACACACAAGAAATACAGCACAATGATTTAGTCTCTTCCTACTTCTGAGAGAAATATCTGGACTTTTGGTTGCAATTCACTAGCCACACTAACCCTATTCATCTCGCCTGTGCAAGAAGCAGATGTCTGCAGGGGGTTAATGTCATACAATAAATATGTGGTAAAAGGAAGACACTAACGATGTACAGAGAGACCGCTTTATATTGTGCCAAATTATTTAATTCCCTTTCACATTAAAGCTAAAAATGCAAACATGCCATGGCATAACAACGGGATATTTAAAAAATTTTATGACCTCCCCCCAAAAAATAAATTATTGTACTTTATTCTGGGAACTATTGTTTGAGAATACATGAAAGTCAGAAGGACGGGACTAGAATAACAACAGAGTCAGGGTAGCAAATGAAATATTGCTGAGAACATAAAGTGTGGGGTGTGAGAGACAAATAAAGAATATGGCAACATAATAAAAACGGATGAACTACATGCATTCACCCCAAGACCGCATTGCTGTCGAAGTTTACGACAAAATGAAAGCTCTACTTTTGCCCTGATTTATTGTCTGAAGCGCAGCAATTCGACCCCTCCTTTGTCTTTTGCTCACTTTCCCAGTTTTAATCTAATTTGTAGTGGTCAAGTTGCCGCCTATAAACAAAGCACGCACGGAAGATTGATGATGCAAAGACACACAGTCCCTGCCTATTGTGTACACATTTTGGCAAACTCGCTGTTATAAGCACAATGCGACAGTGGGGGGATTTTCCCAAGAAGAAAAAGGTACACTTGTTTTTCACCATTTCATGCAGGGCAGTGTGAAACGGATTAAAAGCCCCGGGGAAGTGTTTGTGGATGTGATGGCAAGGGTAAATGTCAATGCATTCCTAGGCCACACACACTTACATACATACTGACACTTGTGCACAACTGCATTGCCAAATCCGCCAAAAACTGCATGAAGCAGTCCAGCAGATCTTTGAATGCACCATAAGACTGTAAGCCAAACAAAACCCTAGAATGCAAAACCACAAAACATAAGCACAAAAATAAACACTCCTAAAAATATGGAAATGTGCAAACATAAACTTCCACACATATGCACAATATAGGAATATCCATCGTGTACCATATATAACTTTGTAACAATAAAAAAAGTTTGAAGGACAGAAGTGGTTACAGATTAAATTTACAGGAAAGGAAGCATGGTGTTACTACTAAAACCCAACATAATAAAAAAGCAATCCAGGGAATGAGTTTGCAAACTGGACTGTATCCCTGAGTCTATTCTCTTGTTTTGGTATTTAACAAATGAGATATACCCAAGATTAACAAGCCAAATTAAGATCTAATCCTTCATCTACTGGAGACACAAACACTTTAAAAGGAAATATAAGATGTGACGTGATCGTAAAGTTCTGCTTTGCCGTCCGTAACGATTAAAAAAACATACTGATTTATTACTGCCTGCTCTCCTCAAGATCATGGGACTGCTTCCATTGAGACTCATCCTCCAATGTGTCAAAACAGCAGCCCTTCAACCTGGTTTCATTTTGGGGACAAACTCACATGTATGCATAACTGACGAGCAGGGCGTGATTATGTTTCATTGTGCTGTGTACCTCGCAATTTAGGATTTCTCCAAAAGATTTCAATGAAATACTGCAAGACGTTACAGTGAAACTGCCTCCACGGCGAAATCACAGAGGAATACATCCAAGTGGTCAGGAATCGTTTTGGATGACACTGCAGTGCGTGTCAGGGTTCGCTGTGTGGCAGGTAAAGTAGGACCCAAGTGCAGGACTCAAAACTCACAAAGGTAAAACTGAAAAGGAGCTGAATTAAAGAAAAGTACAAAATACTTAAGTAGAAGTACAAATACTACTGTTAAAAACTACTCCAGTAAAAGTTGATTTGTCAAAGCTAGGAAGGCACCTAAAGAAAGCTTCAGCCGATGTAGTTAGGGAGGAGTTGTAATCATGGCCCAAGTCAGCCTAAGCCTAACTCAGAGGCACTAGGAAGAACAAAACTCAAGACTAAACAGTACAAAGCTTGAACTTGAATCATCTCTTACTGCAAAAAAAAGAATCAGGAGTCCGCAACCAAATTTAAAATGCTGGGTGAAAGACCCAGGATGGTGACAGGATGATGACGCTTGGATGCACCAATATAGCTCACTGGGTTAAGTAGGTAACCCACAAGTCAAAAGGATACTGCAGAGACCTGGTCCATTTCCTACATGCTATTCTTCTCTCGTTTCCCATTTTAAATATCAAAATCTTGAAAAAAGAATGGCATCATTAAGCATTTATATACTTATTTTTATTAATTGCTCAGAAAATTTGATCTATGCAAGTGAAGCTACTGATAAAGCAAACATTTTTACTGACGTTCAAAGTTCAGTTCATTCTTGACCTCTGAAACAAATTAGTGTAAGGTCCACAAGACCCATTTAGTACCTCCTCCAGACTTGGGCATTATTATAAAACAGGTAATACACAATCCATTACTACAACCCACGCATTCATACTATCATACTCTACAAAGTATATATATACAGGTGCAACCTGCTTTGTCAATGGCTAGGAATAGATTGGGTAAATCTGCAGAAATATCTTGGGGACACAGCTGTCTTCGTTCCAAGCAGTCTATTTTTTGCTGTCGTTCACCAGTATCCATCACAGAAAGGATCCAGTGAGCAGTTTTGAACCACCCAACAGGATTAGCTCAAATCAGACCAGAATCAGAGTACAGGTACAGGTAAAAAGGGGAAAAAAACATAGTCAAAGTATTTTTCAGCCAAAGTATTCATTATATGGGAATTACAGTAATTACTGCATTTCAGATTTAAACTATTATTGTAAATGTTCAACATCCAGGACAACATATGATTTATTTAAAAAACAAACAAAAAAAGAAAACAGATGACAGTCTGTTTAAAGTAAATGAAATCATATTTGCTCTTTAGTTAAGAATCTAACTGGTGTTACACTATAGCAATCATATCACCTGACCTTTCATATATCCTGCAGCTGCACACACACACATACACACACACGCACGCGTGCACACACACACACGGTAAGTGGTGGCTGGGGATGGATTCTCTTGTTCTCTAGGGGGCAGTTTCGATGGTCACGCCTTTCCCTCTGTGACACTGAGGCATTGCCACTGTCTGTTTCACATTTAACATGGCACCACCCTCACTCCCACCCCCCACCCACACACACCCCTAACGCACATTCATTACAAAACACACATACGTGCATTTAAATGCCTGCACTGACATTGCCTGTTTCACATTTCAAACACACACATGTGCTACACGTACGGTCATCTGGCACTAACTGACAAGCATGCAGAAAGACACGCATACACCCACAATGCCTCTGTCCCTGTCTGTTTGACATTAAAGCCGAGTCCCTCTGCACCAGAAGGCAGTTGTTTATGCAGATATAAACTATTGCTCTAATTATCCCATATGTAGTCCTCCAAAAACAATGACGCTCTCTGATGAATTTTTAACGACTGAACTCATACACACACATATGCATAATAATGATATGCGTGGCCAACATCAAACACTGCCTGATTAGAATTTATCTCAGGATAACAGTATGGCTTAGCCTCCTAAGTCCCTCAGTAATTATGATTATTGCAAAACATCCGTTTTCAGCTTTATTTTGGAGTAACGTCACATTGATAGAACTGGAGGAATAACATTGTGACAGGCCAGATTTTTGACTCCATGCAACCATGTTTGGTCTTACTTACTTACAGTTACAGTTACCTCTGCCTAAAAGTAACTGTAAAGAGCTGCAGAGCTTCCCCAAGAAATGATTAATTCCCTGCAGGAGGCCAATTAGTGGACAACAGCGTATTTTGACTGCTCTTTGGATATTGACTTGCATGCTTTGTTTGGAGTTACAGTTACTTTAGTTGTTATTCACTCTAACCTGTAGTGTTAGTGTCTTAAAAAACCATGGCAAACAGCAGTGACGAAGCAAGTCACGCTCAGCTGCAAAATAAAAGACTGGTGCTATGAACCTGTCATTATGTAAAACAAACAAATAAACAAAAAAGCAAGTGGTTGAATACTGCTGACTCAAACCCAGTCTGTTTTCACTGAGTCTATTTCTATCAGCTCTGCTGAACTTATTATAGTCTTTTGTCTTCTTATGGTTGTGTGTGAATTAGCAACATTCGTGATACATAAAAACAGGCCATCAGCATTCGTCTGCTTAGCCAGCAGAAAAAAATGTAACACGGTGAGACAAGAACACCTTAAACAGGGTGAAACCCAAAGCTTGAAGAGGGATATTTAGCACGGCTATGGCAAGCTGCTCTGTCTGTCATCATTTAGCATAAAAGAGGCAGATGACAGCTTCCTGTGAAGAGGCAGGAGCGGGCAGAAGATAGATTTCAGTTAGACGTGATGTGGGATCTCCTGTGTGTGCATACTCAGAGGTTTCCCTTCAGAAATGTCACATGTATCACCTTAGATATTAATACACAGTAAACATTTCACAAGTAACTGCAAATAATTAAACTTTCAATAGTACTCACTCTGCTCTCTTAACACAGGCACAAATAGATTTTGCTTTCTGGTAAATTGTGGCAAACTTTTTTGCCTATTTAACAGAAAGTTCATAGGTTTAAAAGAAATGGAGTAAGGGACATAAAACCTTTGTGACTGCACAATGACAACATGCTAACACTGCACATTCCCTTATACGTAAAGGCAGACCTTCAGTTATCTCTAAACAAGTGCATCTGTAAACAAGTGCATATGTTGGTCAGCCATGGTTTCATGATTGCAGAATACATTTAGAGACATATGATCCTTGAGTGTTTACTATTATCTGTTTGAGGTTAAAGACCCAGATATATTACACTCCCCAACAAAGCTGCAGTTGCTCTTCAGCTTACGCAGTTTAAACTAATCTGAGCGCAGCAATGTGAAAATAAACTCCCTCTTGTATGTGATGAGTGACAGAGAAGCGTGAAGATAAGCTGGGCTTTAAACTTTCTAACTATATTGAGATTAATCGCTTTTAGTACGTGGGAAATACACAAGTATGCATGGTCACAGCTCATAGAAAACACACACAGCGGTTTTAATCGCATTGCACAGCACATTACCACATACTTTCACATAGTCTCGCCACATTTTTGCAAACACAACCAGAAAACAGCAATATTACTCACTCGGATTAAAGTAACAGTTTAGTGTTCCAGCAATATTGACTTCGAATATAAAATTGTGCCACATAAAAATCCATAAAAGTAGAAATTCAACTTAAAATATGCATGCAGTTTGCCCGAGTAAGGTTAAAGTAAAATAGGTTCCATTGAATAATCAGCTGAATACCCAATGTACAAATTAAAATACAGAACTAGCCAATCTAAGAAATCAATCATACCATATTGTTTACACCAAATTCTGGCTCTAGCATATAAATGTTAATTTTTCCAATCTTCTCTTATATGATTTTGGTGAGCATGTGACAAATATAGCCTAAATTTCCTGTTTTTAGCTGCTACTGTGTGGAGAAGCAACCAGTGTCATCTTGTGCTACTGTAGCCCGCCTGCTTCAAGCTTCAGTGTGTTGTGTGTTCACAGATGGTCTCTGCATACTCCGATTGTAATGAGTGGTTGTTTGAGTTGCTCCTTGCTTCCTGTCAGCTAAAAAAAAAAAGCTCTTGCAATTCCCCTCTGACTTCTGGTATCAATTGGGTATTTTTTTTACTCAAAGAGCTGCCATCACTGAATATTTTCTCTTTGCTTGACCATTTTCTGAGATGGTTTTAGGGAAAATCCCAGTAGATCAGCCGTTTCTGAAATACTCAAACCAGTTTGTCCCGCCCAAATAACTATTCCACATTTAAAATCATTTAAATCTCCTTCCTCCCTCATTCTAGTTTGAACTACAGCAGATTGTCTTGACCTTTCACATGCCTAAATTCATTGATGCATTGATTGCCATGTGATTGGTTGATTGGATATTTCAGTTAATAAGTAGTTAAACATATGTATCAAACAAAGTATCCTGTGTGTGTGTGTGTTTAAATATATAATGAAAATGCTCAAAAGCACATATCTACTAATTCTGATTTGTACGAGTGTGTTGTAAAGGGGTGAGATGGGCCAGTTTTTTTCATCAAGCACAAACTGGAATTTGTCTGGATATCATTTCAGGAGAGACAAACAGGCAGCAGGTGGAATGGAGGTGCTTTGACTTATTTCTGCAGTATTGAACAGATCGTTGTGATGAAAAACTGACTGGGAGTAAGAGGAGTGAGACTTGAAAGAAGAAAATTTGAAGTGGAAAGGAACCTTTACAAACTGTAATAGAAAGTAATGTACTTGTGTTTATGTGAATAAATGTTGTTTCTAAATATAAAACATCGGACAGGCCGCCTTTAGAAAAAAAGCTCGAGCCTAGCAGAGCGCTCGACGGCCACGAAGATGAAGAGATGAAGTTAAAGTGAGACACAGGCAGAGGAGAAATGTGTGAGTCACTGTATCGCGGATGAATGAGTTCATCTGAGCCCTCTAGGTAGCAGTCAGTCTTTCGTGGTTATGATATCGCTCCTGCGTGAAATTCAATAAGAGAAAAAAAACCTGAATTGGTCTGCTGGAAGTGAGCCAGATATTTCACTAAAACAATGCAGAGTCTTAGAGGAGTAAAGAAAAGCTTTTATGATTTAGAAGATCTGAATTTTTTCCACTGAGCAGGAGTTTATTTGTCTTTTTAAAATAACAGAAAACTGTCTATTTTCGCATTTTTTGTGGCTTTTGTCATTCTAAAGCTAAAGCTCTAAATTAAGATAATGAGAGTACATCCATTCGTTTCTCCTTATCCAATTCAGGGTTCCAAATAAAGTCCAACCATATCCTAACTGTAATAGGGCACACGGCACAAACACACAGAGACACACAATGATTCAAACCTATGGCTAATTTAAAATCATCAGATAACTTAAAATGTGTTTAGTTTTTTGTTATTTTTTTGAATGTGGGAGAAAGCCAGAGTACACAGATAGTACACAGAGAGAACCCATGCAGGCACAGGGAGAAAACGCAGACTCCATATATGGAAAAGCCTCAGATTCAAACCCAGGACCCTCTCCCTGTGAGGCAGCACCGCTAACCATGGAAACCAATTACCGAGAGCTACCAGAAATTTCCAATATATTTGCAAGGCATTATTCTCAGATGCTCAAGTCTCCATCCAATGTATTTGCACTCATTGGAAGGTTTCCATTCATTTTTATAGATATTTTTTTTTAAATCAAATGCAATGAAAAGTTTTTGTGAAGCATAGAAAGTCTCATAATTTGACACAATTACTGCCACACCACATTTTATTTCCGCTGTGCAGTGGTAAAAAGAAAACATTTTTAAAACTCAGAAATGGCTAGCCTCTAACTTCAATGTAATGTCTTGTTTTACAGCAAGCAGAAGACATTTTATGGTGAGTAAGCAACAAACAAGTGAGAAAGAAAGAAGACATTTACATTTTCCCAGCAGGTGCGGTGTTTACTGAATATTTTAAGTTGCGAAAAGGCACTCTTCCCTGCCAATAACGAGCAATCACAGAAGTCAGTGATATTGGAATATGATAGTGAAACAGTGAAACCCAGAAAGGAGAAGGAGGCGTGAGCTCAAAAGCTAAACAAACCCCACAGTGCACAATAAACCCATTCCTCTGATCCATCACTTTGTAACCCAGTTCCAGCAACACTACAGAGCACTGACATGTTTCCCCTGGTGTGCCACCTCAGGCATAGAGGCGCTCCAGTCTTGGTGGAGTTGTAAAAGAGAAGTAGACATGCTGTATAGAGTGAAGTCTGGCCCAGAGGAAACAACAGGCCCAGCCCCTCTCCGCACCTCCACCTCCCCAGTGACCTTTCACAGAACGCAGCACTGGCAGATATTACAGCTCGCATCTCACCAGGCTCTTAAAGGATCAAAGAAGCCCTAGACCTGAACCACGCAGGCATATCAGTGTTTTTACTGAAATGCACATGCAATGCACTTCCATAAATGCAGATGTACACATAAAATAATTAAATAAATAAAAAATGTGAGGTAATAATAGCTCCACACACAGGAAACATATGCTTCCTCACACACCTGCACAGACACAGACTCACTCCAATTACATGTTGTTGGTTTTTTTTGGTCTCCTTCAATGCAGCCTAAGGGAGAGAAGATGGAAGCGATAGAATAGAAGAGGATAAGAGGATGAGAAGGGTGCCTGAAGCCAATGCGAGTTGGTTTTCAAGAAAAGAGTCATCTAAACTGCCAGTCCTTGTCTTTTCTTTTGGAAAAGTTAATCCCCGTCCCTCTCCCGGCAGATATGATCCCTCGTCTGCAGGAACTGCCGGCATGAAAAGAAGCAGGTGAACCGTCTGGGGGATTCTTTCACTACAAGAGCGATTGGATTCCACAATACAGAGATGAGCCTTTTTTTCATGGGCCAGCAGAGCTATCCTTTCCATAGCAGGTCCAGTGATCAGACACTTACCTCTGGTTGTAGCCGTGTGTGTGTGTGTGTGTGTGTGTGTGTGTGTGTGTGTGTGTGTGTGTGTGTGTGTGTGTGTCAGGTGAAATGTGAGCATAAGCATATCTGTGTGCATGAGACTTACAGATTACATGTCTATTCAAGGATGTTTTTTGAATCTGTGCTTTGGTAAGTAGGCTGTAGGAGTGGGCTGGGTGCTGCTTTACAACTCTTAATGGATAATATGCTTTTTCCACACACAACCCAGCTAATCTGAGCATGACTCTTAACAAAATGTTTGAGTAGAAATGCTTTGATAAAACTGACTCACAGGGTCTGAGCTGAGTATCAAATGCTTAGCCAAGACCACGCAGATAAAGCATGTGTTATATAACATTATTGTAATGGAGACTGAATTTCATTATTAAATTACATCATGTTGAACATAGCAATACTGTTCAAAAGGTCAATAAAAAGCTATTTTCTTCATGTGGGAGGTGGGTGTAATCCTTTTTTAATTCATATTTAAACTTACCTATTACCGTATATCTTCCAATTATAGCCCGGGCGTTTATTCAAAAAATTATCCGGCCAGCCCGGCGTTTAAAAGAGACCTGCGGTTATTGGAGACCGGCTCTTATTCCCTTCTCAGACGGAATTGTCGCGGAAGTGAGAGGGAAAGAGAACCCAGGCGCAGTTTTTAGACTGAGGTGAAAAGACAGTGCGTTTACTTACAGTGCTCCAAACTCGGCCAGCTGATTGGAAACAGCTGGCCGAGTGATGAGACAGGGAGGACCGACGACAGCGCCGAGGGTTTTTTTTTTTTTTTTGAGCGACATTCCA
>VOQK01021335.1:9808-20534 GCA_015052645.1 Benitochromis conjunctus
GGCATCCATTGTCACTGCTTCCATCCGCACACAGACATCTCTAACCTTCACAAAATAGTATGCCAAATATGCAGACACTGATCCCACACTGACACACGCACACAGAGTCTAAGCAAGGAGAGGGAGGCTAGGCTTATAAAAGCAAGCGACAGACAGAAAACAGACAGATGGATTTGATCAGCAGTGATAGCACGCTGGGATTATGACAGTTTTCATAGATCAACAGGAAAGAAGCAAAACGAGGACAAGTTGTGGGAACTAACTAGCTTCTAAGGACAAGAGGATTACAAGAAGAGGACAGAGAACGGGCGCTAGAATGGATAAACTAAGCACAATTTGAGATCAGTTTTAACAAGTGGATAGACTTTGTTTCCATCTGAGTTCTGCCAGGCCTTAGACCTGCCAGACCCAAGCTGCTGGTGTACACCAACACAGAGTAATTTTCTCAGCATCAGCCAGTTGACCAATGAAGTCAGCACTGTAGGGAAGATTGGCGATGATCCGCTTTCAGCTTTGCCAGGAGTGTCAGAGCAATCGCCGTTAGAGCTCATTGTGTTTGCAGTAGCACAGAGAGTGAGAGAGAAAGCAGACAGTGTGTAGTAATCTAAGGATGACACCCGCACTTTATTCCATCAGATAGTGCTCAGTGAGGTGTGCGGTGCAGCTCGCTGCGCTTTGTCTCTACACTACAAACACACACACACATTAAGCACTCACAACTACACACACACAAACACACCAGAGCCACACACTTACACAGACCAACAAGGCATCGGGTCCTGACAATCAGCGAAACTGTGTCTGGACCTTGAACACAGCAGGGTTTGAGATCAGTGTGTTTGAGCGAGAGTGTAACTGGAGTGCACGCAGGCGCTGACTGCAGCCAGTAGAACATGTTAGGAGGGAAGCGTTAGGAAAGCCGATGCGGCGTGATTAAACTGTCCGATAGCCTGTGATTATTCTGAGAAGTCTAAAATTACCATGTAAAATCTCTGTCCGTTCGCGCTGCAGCGTATACATGATAGCTCATCTGCAAAGTTCTAGCATTCAAGCGAATAATGGTAGATTTCTTGCGAGGATCACGTGCAAGTCTCTGGGGTAATATAGCAGACCCAAATATGTAGCATCTGAATGTAAAGTATCTTACAACACTTTTTGTTCAGTGCTCTGCAAGTTCGTTCTTCTACACAGGGCAAGCACTTTCGCTCTGTCTTTTCAGCGCTGCACTCGAGCTCAATGGATTTTATTTAACCTTGGCTATCTCTAGATGAGTTGCAGTAAGATAGTGTCTCAGTCTCTCAAGAGGTCTGGATGGTTTGGTATTAGCTCTAAGGAACATTGACTTCTCTGCCTACTGATTTGTTGGGTGAGAAGTGCTGAAAACCTCGTCTAACTCATTAAAATACAATCTGTTTTAGGATGAACGTTGTTGCCCTAGATTTTTCTGTCCTTAAGGGCATAGCAATGGAGATAGTTCTATTTTGAAAGTTGTAATACACTACAGTTGTGTTGACAGTTGTCAACACCAGCAGAGAAAATCAGACTTGCTTTGGATGTCAGTTTCTTGTGTTTTATTTGACTGAAATATTGTACTACTGATAGTTTATTTCCCCTAAATAAGTGTGGTTTGACCCAATGGAGACAGGTTGCCTATTTTTTTGTTGTTGTGGTTAACTGTGTGGCTGATTATTGCTCAGACCCTGCTATAAGCTCCAAGTGTGACACTGTAGTATACAGCTGAAGAATTAATTAACCTGTACCTCATTCAGTTAATTGCATAGCTGCCATTACTGAATAACCTTGTTAGTGTACGGTCTGTTTGGTACTGTTTGGCATTGTTTTTCTCAGTTTATTGATCTTGAGAATCTCAGGCTTTGGTCTCAGGAGACTTAGAGCGCTACAATAAAAAAAATTATATTTTGTTTAAATGGAACTGAGCCTCTGTAGGACTTTGCAGTAGCAAATCTCCCACATTACATGGAATTAAGACAATGCATGTTCTAAATTCTGTCTGAGGAACACAAGGAGCTATAGTCAACAAATGAACTTTGTTGCTCTAAGCCTTTCTCTGTGTGCATTGTGATATAGTGTGTAAATCGCTTGCTCTATAATTGCTCTGAGCTCTGGCAAAACGTTTGTGTGTTGCGTGCAAACGCTGGCTAGAAGTCAGTCTTGTGTGGCTTTGTTGCTAAAGCAGTTTCTTTGCATGTGCTTGGATGCTGTATAGGACAGTTTGTCCTCATTCAACAACAGTTAGCATGTGCATTAGTCGGCATTGTTTTTGAGAATAAATCCAAGTGCATATATGTGTGTGTGGACTGGTTTGTCAGTAGCAGTGCAGGCAGGGTCACAGAGGAGCCATTGATCAAACAGTCACAGCCACACACACACACACACACACACACGCGCATTTATACATACAAACACAAGTTCTCAATACACAATGAGGCCTGTCCGAAGCTCTGTCCTCTGCCGCCTCCTTCCTGCTCCTTACTCTCTTGCTCTGCGCAGCCTAGTTCTGGTCCTGCTCTGCATCACTCGTAAGTCCTGCACTTTTTCACATGAACATACACCCACATACTGGTTAAATGAAATGCGCACAGTTGTTTCTACTACTGCTCACTAAGTAAATCAAGGAAACAAGCATTTTATTTTCACGTGTAAACACTCTTAGTATAGACAGTATACATCAGTGTAGTTTAAATTTAAAAGAAACTCCCTGCAGATATTCCTCCAAATGTTGTAGTTGATGTCTTTGTCATATAAAAAGAATAAGTAATAAGTAATCGGTGTCCAAGTGTGCAAAAAAATAAAAAATCCAAGATGTGACCATGGGACAATAACACACAATGAAATCATTTTCCAGTCTACTGGTAATTATACTGATCAGATGCAACATTGCAGCTATATTGTGTAGGACCCCATTGTGCTTCCAGAACAACTCTGACCCACTGGGACATGGAGAGGGTTTCATGTGGGTGTTAACTTTGGGTCCTGCGGGCCGGTGTTTCTCTGTGCTTTTGATTATGTTGGTGCTCAGCGTAATTTAAGTTTGGTAATTACATCTAAGGTTAAAGAGAGACAAAATGAAGACAAGCATGTATCCCCGTGAGATGAAAGGACTGAGGAGTAACTTGAGGACTCAAGGAAAGCAAATGAAAAGTAGTGAAAGCAAGAGTGTGGTTCAAGAGCCTAATGTTAGAACATTAGACCCCCAGAGTTTGAGAGAATGGTGCAAGAGTGAAGTGCAAGAGACAAATATTGAGAGAGAGCCAGACTGACACAAGGAAAACACGATTTAGCCAGACAGAAACTTGTACTGTATGTGAGGGAGGCAGGGAGCCGCAGAGGCAGAAAAAGTGAAATGGAAAGGCAGAGATGGAGAACAGTGCAGTCTGTGTGTGTATGGAAGAAAGACAGAGATGGAGCGGATGGTACAGAGATGAAACAAGACACCAAAAGACCTCAAAAAGAGTTGCATGAGATCAAGATTTGAAGCCAAGAGATGATTGATTGAACACAAACCAGAGCAGTAGATGAAGTGGAGCGAGATCAGAAGCAGAGTTGCTGCTGTGCTATTAATACCTCCTGTCATTATTATTATGCATTTAAAGCAGTGGAGATGTTGTTACCCTGCTACTCACTAGTAAACAATATCCTTTTCCCTTCATTTAAAAATTCAATTATTTTTTGTAGCGGCAGTAGTAGTAGTAGTGTTACTGTGATGGAATATAGAGGGGAATCTTGGGTTGGGTAACAAGTGGGGAGTAATCTATACAGAGAACGAGTTTTTGTGTTGGCAGTTTGCTTTTTGGCAGTCAGGGTTTAAATTTCAAGCCAGCAAAGCAGTTTTGAGTTTTGCCTTGAATGAGCATTCACATACACTCTCTCGCATGAGCCATTTCAAAGGAGTACGCACACATGATTTTAAATACATGCACGTATCAGTGTATTTTATTTCCACCACATGCATATCCATGAGTTTCACACATACGATACGCACAGTATATACACACCAAAGGGAAATTTTAAAGGGGTGTTAAAACCAGTGCTTTTGGCTCTGGTGAATCTCCAGTGTGGTTGCCGTCGTTGTAATAGCCTTGTAAATTTCCTTTAAGCTGCTGTTGGGGTATGTGTGGTGGCCATTGTTGCAGGGTTGTTGGGACTGTGACAGACTCGGGACGTAAAACGCTGCAGAGGAGATAGAGCTAACCAGCTTTGGCTGTCAGAAAATGTGGGCAAAAGGAGGGGAAAGAAAAGAGAGAAAGAGATGGTAATTTGTGAAGCATAAGAGGAGGTGAATAAGAGAGCAAAAAGAGTAATGGGATGGGTGGACAAGGGGAAGAGAGAGAGCTCAGACAGATACAATTGAGTTGGGGAGGAATGAAGAAGGTATGGGGCAAGACAGGGATGAGGTGATTGAAATACGCTAAAGGGCTAGAGAGCCATAAAGATGCAAAGGTCAAAATGAGAAATGCGTTGAAAGGAGGGGGAGGAGGTGTGAGAAAAAAGGGGGAGATGAGAACAGTAAAATAATATGATTTCAATGCAATGGAGGATGGAGGCAGTGTGACTAGGGAGCAAAATCAGAATGTTTAAAACAGGATTTGAAATATGTAAATAAATGAAAGTAAATGTTTCTAATGAGAGGTCAAGAGTGAAAAGAGACAATTTTATGCTGATTTGCTGATTAGCAGTGCAGTTCTAATAGTACACCATTGGTTGATGGATGAAATGAGGTCTAAAGTTTCTGCTAGAGAGAGAGAGAGAGAGAGAGAGAGAGAGAGATTAAGAAATACACAGAGAAAAAATGAGGGTAGGATAGAGGGACAGGGCTGAGCTTTATGACAAGCAATTAAAAGAAGAGAAAGTAGAGAAGATGAAAGAGGGGACACTGAAAGATTCGGTCTCTTGCTCCACTTATTTTTGTTTTGTCCTCTTGTCCCATTCACTCCTCTCACTTTTTTTCTGTCTTCCCCTTGCTCCTTCTTTTCCCCTCTCCCCGCACACTATAAAAACAGCATGATTATGCTGCAGACTTGAGCTGCAGAACAAATCACATTTAGGGAAGGAGAGTGTGGAGATGGAACCAGCAGAGAGGCAGGAAAAGATTCCCACTGAGTCACAAAAAGAGAAAGAATGAGAGAGATTGCAAGGGGAATGAAAGCATATTGGAGTTCAGAATGAAACTATTGCAAAGCCAGGAAAAAAAAAATACACGAAGAAAGAAAAAGAGAGAGGGAGAAAGAGTTTAGAGACCAGAGATAACAGGGAAGATTTAAAGGGAAAAAAGTTACAAAAATTCTCCTGAGGCCCAGGAGAGAAGAGGAAAGGGGACCTTTAGGACAGCATTAATGAAGAAAATGCATGATGAACGATGCAATAAAAGATAAGGGAGATGAGAAGGCGAAAGAAGATGGGCAGAAAGGAGAAGGAACGCTGAATGACGAGGAATTGGGGATTAGATAAGGCAAAAGGTGGGGAGGAGACGGATGGAGAGACTGGGTTTAAATAAAAAGAGGAAGAGGGAGATGTGAGAATGAGATTAGACACGAAGACAGCGGGAGGAGAGAATTATGAGCTGTGGACGAAGTGAAAATCGGGGAGAGGGTAGTACACTCCAAAACTGAGAAGAAAGTGTGAGCGTAGGAGGGGAAAAGAGGACTTCAGAAACAGACTGAACAAAGGTAATGAGAGAGACGACAGCGAGATTTGTAAAGGATTATGTATTATTTATGTACAGGGAGAATTTTTTTTTTCTTGGAGCTGGATTTGATTGGCAGAGTTCTGCCTCCCTGTGAGATAAAGCGATAATTTTAGACTAGGAAGAGAAAGAGGGGAGAGGGAACGGGAGAGAGTTGTGGGTCTGCAGTGGGAGGTTTGGAGTGGAAGAACGTCAAAGTCAGCTATTTGATAGAGTCGGAACGCTGCAAAACTCTGTGATTAACCTAGAGCAAGTGTTCGTACACACATACACATAAATATACACTCACGCACATAAACACTGCGCACTTCATTTGCATACATACCGTAGAACCTGACTTGCCTCGCAGACTCGCGGGATAACGCAAGATAAAAATATGTACATCCAGATGGGAAGTGATGGAGAAGTTGCCAAAGGATGAGCCCTTATGAGTGGAAACTATGAGCCGCTGTTATTGTTTTAATTAAAGCAGTAACAACATCAGGGGTTATGCATTGTAGTCGACAGCACCAGTTCCCTTGTAAATCCGTGACTAGCATGCAAAGAAAACACAAGCTTTTGGCCCTCGTCCAGTTGAAAGATAATGACAGATAATGAATAGGGAGACAGTGACTGCACTTCTTCAAGGATACATGAGGGCTTGTTTGGGGCAAATGGAGACAGTTCATCTCTTATGTGGCTTGTCTTTCTGTTCAATCTTCACCTTTCTCCACCTTCAAAGACATGGAGCGAGTGAAATAATGGGAGAGTGATACCAAGTGAGAGAGGCGCAGCAAGGCCGTAATTCAGCCTGCTAACCCTGCACCAGTGAGACAGTTTCTAGAATTTACCGTGACCAAGGGTGAGCCAGCAGTCCACCTGGCTGCCTCCCAAATCCCTTTCTTTTAGCTCTCTACACCTCCTTTCATCCCCTCACTCTGTCCCACTACCCACTGGCTCCCTTGGCTTATAACTCACCCTATTGTGGGACCATTAGGACGGGTCCCTTGTCTTATGAATTTGCCTGCCTATTATTTATTTATTTGTTTATGTATTTTGAAATGATGGCCCTTCTTGGATGTCTCCTGCCATAGTAAATAAAGGCCTCTTTTTTTTTCCGGGGCTGTGACAGCGGGGGCAGTGGCATGGGAAATGATGGGAATTTCACTGCTATAAAATACTGCCCCCGCTTGGTTGGAGAGAGAAGTGATTGTTTTCGCTCCCCTTCCAGTTTTATTTATCCACTGCCATAACCGTCAGTGCACTACCATGATATCGATTGCACTCGCCATTCTCTCTTAATATGAGTCGACGCTTGTGGAGTATTTTATTATGGGCACAGATTTTAATGGGGCCGAGATTAATACCTCTGTCACAGAGGTTGATTCCCTCCCTCTCCTCTCATTCCCTCTGTGGACTGTACCATGCTGGTGATCAGAGGCACAGGCTCATGGCCTTGATGTGAATGGCAGCCTATAAAACCTACAGTCAAACTAAAGTGCTGTACCCAGCTGCGTTACGAGCGGGAGTTGAAGAATATGCGTCATCTCTCGCATATTTCGTCCAGCCCCCACCAGCTGCATTATTATACCCGAACCATCACTTCCTAACTCCCTGCTATCATTTCCTGGTTAGAGCCCTCATTCCCCGCCATCTCTATATCCCTCTGTTCTTTCGTTCTCTTTGCTAAGATTGATCATACACCAGCATGCAGCAGGTGTTTCTGGGTGGCATCTCTCAGAAAGCAACTGCGGATGTCAGTCATCACTGATGCATAAGCCACTAATGAGTTTTAATTTTTATTTTTCTTTCTCGCTTTTCTTTGTGCTTTACCGCCATCCCACCACAGCTAATTTTCTTTGAAGAGGTGACAGCTGTCAGGAGAAGTGGGTGTACAAATGGACAGCTAATTAGTTTCTCTGGCCTCCTCCCAGAAGCAAACTTTTGACCACTTTCTGTCTTGCTCTCCCGCTTTAAGGGCACGCTTACTGTCGGTTCTGATGGGTCACTAGTCACGCACAGACCCTGCGCTGTTTTTGTCAGGATGCACAGCAGCGCTTTTGCAATTACCACTGTTTAAGACAATGGCGGCCAAGCCCAGTTTCTATGGTGATGAGTAATAACAGCCATTAGAAAAATAATTGGGATGGCAGTGGCAGGCCCTGATGGCCCCCGATATGAATCACAATATTGATGCAGAGAATGAGAGCAATAATGACTACAATTAGTGGTAATTGTCAAGATTTTTTTCTCCATTCCATAAAGTATTACAGTCTCCTTTGTCTTTATTCCCCCTTGGTTTCTTTCTGACTTCAGTTCAATATCCACTGTGTCTCTGTGTTTCCCCTGACATGATGAATATGTAGGCTTTGAGTATTTCATTAAAAGAGATTATAATCAAAGGGGAATTAGATTTGGATGAAGTTTCAGGGATCAGATGATGTCAAAGTAGCTTAATTGCAATATGTTAACACCTGCAGATGCACACCAAGTGCACATCTACACACAGACATGGATGCAAGAACTTGCCCAGGACACACTGTGTTGCAGATATAGACATTTATTTTGGCCCAAAGCAGTCAAGTCAGCAACTCCTACTACAGCAGCCGCCATCTGTTTGTCTCACAACATTTCGTGCTTTCTGAAGGTGTTTTACAACGCTAAGAGACACTGCTAGACACAGCAGTATATATAGCACTGCTGTCTTTATCAGCTCTTCTCATTGCCTGCTTCATCACTGTGTTTCAATATTGGTGTCGTTCTTCCTCTAAATCCTCCCCGCAGCCAACACATTGCCAGGGAGAGAGGGAATGCAAATGGAGATGCAAATTGGTAAATACTAGTTTTGGAGGCCCAGCAAGCTGGTACTCTCTTCAAGGCAATCACATTCCACTCCTGGCTGGAACCATATGACTAATTGCTCCGCAAATCATTTGAATTCAAACGACGGCTCTCAGTGTCCATTGTGCTCAGCAGGAGGTGTGACTCAGCCGAGTCGTGTCAACAGCCTGACCCACAAACATGGAGGGTGCAACAATCAGAGCATAATCAACCTCCTCATTACTGACTCTTGAGCTGTCAGCAACATCAAAGAGGCTCCCTGCTATTTCTCAGCCCCCTTGTCTAAAAATATTGAGTTCAGGAGCCAGACAAGTTTGTTTGAAAGACTATGTAAGACAGTTTTTGGGACTGTGAAAGTCACTCTCCGTGCACACGTGCTTCTGTGTCTGTGCTCATCTGTTATTGCGTACTTTTCCAACCATGTGTACATGAAAGTATCTCTGTAAGAACCATTTCATTTGAATAATGGGGTGTAATCAGTGGGTTTAGCATGCACCTGGAAGAGAAATGGTATTAAGAATGTGTGAAGTCCAATTAAAGCTCCCACCCTGGTTTCATAGCTCGGCACATTGGCCAATTACAGACTTGTACAGTAATGCTGCTGCAACTTAAACTGTTCATATGCGCGCAGGTAGTGACAGGGCAGCAGTGTGGTCATCTGTCTGAATGCTTTTAAGCTGTGTGTACATGAGTTTGGCTGTATGCCACCAGGTTTGTGCTTATGCATGGCCATTCAAGCATGCATCTAAAGTCCAAGGGACAAACAGCCACTTAAAGATTTAATAAGGCATTATCCGTTCAAATGTGTTTGTTGACGCATTCTGTTAGACTAGCCTAAAGCAATGTGGATGTTGTACGTGTGTGTTTATGCATGTAAAGAAACGAATAGCTGCAATTACAATCATCCATCTTATTATTGTATGAATGCAGTGTTCAAGAACCTTCTTTTACCTGTTGAGTCCTTCGGTGGCTTCTCTCTTGCTCTCAATCTCTTCATCACTTTATCTCTTTCTCTTTTTTCCCTCCTCTTCAACATTTCTTTCATTATAGTGTCTGTGTGATGAATAGCAAGTAAATGAATCATCCTTTAAGTACTATATTTTATAAGATTCAACCTCAAGAGAATTGAACAACTCTCTTTTCCCTCAATCTGTTTTCTTTTCTTTTCCCCTTCTTTCGTCTGGATTGTCCAACCTCTGTATCACTATGTTTATGTCTCTCTTTCTCTCCCTCAGCCCATTGTCAGGCAGTGCAAGCAGAGAATGTAACAGTCTTGGAGGGGGGTACGGCTCAGATCTCCTGCCGCCTGCAGAACTACGATGGATCAATCGTGGTCATCCAGAATCCCCGCCGCCAGACTCTCTTCTTCAACGGCACGCGAGGTGTGTATCTGCGTGCACGTTTGTCTCTACGGACAAACCTAATTTATCTGTGTCTATGTATTTGCCTTTGGTGACATTTAAAGCGAGCCTTTTAGACACATTAGCGATGACTCACCAACGCTTTCATTTTACATTTTTCTTCTCGCAGATGTCCTCATTTTGCCTTTGAAGTGATTTCACATTAGAAAGTCAGCTAACCACCAAGTGAAATTAGGAGATGGGTTTACTGTGTGCCCTAACAGTGTGACTACTTATCTGTTTTAAAAGCATAGTTCGAAGCTCTCTGCATAATCCGCTGTTAACCCCAGTGATGAGATCAGAACTTATTACAGTCCTCATTAGAGCATGGCCTTGACAATCACATGTTTTTTTAAATACAGCTTTATGGCAAATTATCATTGTAACCAATATTATAATGAAGGCAGAATTCACTGAGGGCCTCGGGGTAGGCAAACTCTACCTGTTTTTTTTTTTTTCTTACTAATTAAGGGCAGAAGTTGCTACCTTAGCCAGATTTGCAGCAGAAATGCTGCTAGGAAACCTCTGAGCAAAAGAACAGCGATCAAGGATATTAAACATTGCTTTGAATTTTGTGTGTAGCAGCTTAATTGAACCAAAAAATGTGTTATTTATGCACTACATAATCTATGTGATAAGACATTAGTTTGGGCTTAAGGCTACAGTTTCATACTGTGGCTTGTAAATGTTCAGAGTAAAGGGGAGGATGGTGTGTGTGCTTAGTTCAGGCGTATAAGACACCAGTAGCCTGGTCTCCTCTCGAGCTGAGCCCCTTTCCTTCAAGTCGAATGCAAACAAGTTC
>VOQK01021335.1:24821-38784 GCA_015052645.1 Benitochromis conjunctus
CCAGTATATTTCGCAGACAATCACAGTGCTTTTTGCTTCACCACAAGTATCTGACATCTTTAGTTGCTTATTCTTCAAGTTAGGATTATACCATATTCAGTGTATGAATAGTTTTTTGCATTTTGCAAGTCATTAGAGAATAAATTGTTTATAGACACAGAATGAAGAAAGTATGGAACTTTTCATTGATTTCCTTTCAAGCAGCCAATTATCGAAATCTCTTTAATTTTGACATTTAATAGCTTTGGGAGGTTGATTGCGGGCAGCACTGTGGTTTCGAAATTTAAGCTACCCATCACCAGACCCGTTTATTGATTTAGCCAAGTCCACACCGAGCTCTTTCACCTGTCGCGCAACCTTTCAGAAGTTGAAATGTCTTTTCAGGTTCCATCAGCTGTCCTCAGCAAACCAGCCCATCACAACAAAATAGCCAATCACAATAGAACAGAGGATCCTAATAACTGACCAGTTGGGACTACTTTGTCACCAACTGATTAGCTCCCTCTTGTGGAGAATTTGCATCCTGCAGAATAAATTACCTTCTGAGGGGACTAGATGTCAGCGTCCTGAAATGCTTTTAAAAATGTAAAATTCACAGATTTACCAAGATGAAAGTCTGCCAAGTAAAATGTATGAAAACGGGATTTGTGAAATATGGCATCTTTAGCAGTCATAGCTTGTGTGTGCATGTGTATGTTTCTGCTTGGATGTAAAAATGATTGTTGTTTTTTGCCTTTAATTAATATTAACACAGTGGTTAGATTTTAAATAAATGTGTTACATTATAACTAGCAGTGGTTCCATAGTAGTGTAGTGGATTACACATTTGCTTAACAACCGTAAGATTGCCTGATTAGATCCTTTGGAGGAGACACATATCCCTTCGTGTCAAGAAGGGCATCCGGTGTAAAACCTGCCAAAGAAAACCTGCAGCGCTACCTGTTGTGGTGATCCCACACGACTAAGGGAGCAGCCAAAAGTAGCTTTGTTTCTTATTACATTATAAATTGTGACGGTCTTTTTTTAAATATTTGTTTACTGACTATTGAACTCACCACCCATCATCTTGTTCTTGACTTCTTCACCAATTCCACATTTTTGTTCCATGTCATTTTCATCACCCTTCCCTTTCATTCCCACCTTTTCACTGTCCTCTTCTCTGTATCCTCAACAATGCCAACTCACGCGGTTTCACTTCCTCGCCACCCTCTTCCCTCTCCTACTCTCTCCTTTGTCTTTGCCCAATTCCAGCCTTGAAGGACGACCGTTTCCAGATGGTGCTCTTCACGCAACGGCTGGTTCGCATCACACTGACCAACGTTAGCGTGTCGGATGAGGGCGGCTACTTCTGCCAGCTCTACACGGATTCGACGCACCACCAGGTGGCGACACTCTCGGTCTTGGTTCCCCCAGAGACACCCACAGTGGAGGTGAAGCAGGAGGCTGTGGAGGGCGGCGAGGCAGAACTCACCTGTGTGTCACCACGCAGCAAGCCAGCCGCCACCCTGCGATGGATGCGTAAAGGACGGGAGATAGCAGGTACATGGCTGACAGATGGACTGATGAATGCTCAGATGATTATTTGTGATGAATGAGGGAGTTAATTGGATAATAAAGGGCAGGTGAAGTAGAATGGTTGGGTGATATCACACATTGAGTGCTGAATAAAAGGATGAGTGATTGATCGGTTGATCGGGGAGTAGCAGATGGATATGTTGATAGAAGCAGGTAAAAAATAGATGAATGATAAGTGAGCAGGGAAATGTGAGTCTGGGCTGCCAACGTTTTTTCCTCTCCAAGCCGCTTTCTACATTTTGATCCACTTTTTTTTTTCTTTTTTTGCAATATTTATAGGCAACAGTAAAGTTCCAACTGATTAACAACACTTCTTTTGAGACTGGAACAGTAGTATTCCTTCTATTTCAAGTTAATGGAAGAAGTAAATCTGTGTTCATTAAATCAACATCAGCTAAATAATGTAACACTTTTGCCTTTCCGTGTCCACTACAGTGAAAATCTTTTCATTATGAAAACATATACATAGACTTTGTCCGTTCTCTGAAGCTAATCTCTCATGAAAATTAATTTCAGTTGAATTTACTTGCACGTAATCTGACAAGCACACTATTATATTAAACTGCCAGAAGCCTCGCACACTTCTGATTTTCTTCTTTTCTCATGCTATCTCTTCTCCAGCTTCGTGAAGACAGTTTTTAATTCAACATCTTCTAACTCTCTCTACTTCTTTGCTGCTGATAAATCTATGAGCCATCCATCAGTCAGACACCCTGATCTATCCTTCGTCTCCAACTCGCTGTCTCCTTTGGGTTCTCTCAGTTAAAGGAGCACTTCGCTCAATAATACATCTGAGAACTATCTTTCCGTGGCCCTTCAACCTATTTAACCCCTGAGAAATCAGGGTTTGTTTTTTTTTACCCCGACTTTTTTGATACTTTCCTGATAAGTCAGCATTTGTGTTTGACTTAAATTGCTCCGAAACTTTATCAGTTGACTGAGCAACAACAAAACAGCTCTTGGGGACTAAGTTATGCAAAGCATTTCTGACTGAGGCTTATTGTGATTATTTTTATTCAGTTTTATCTCCAGTTTTTAATAAATGCAGACAGTATTGTTCAAAAGTGCAAACTGGTGTCAGATGTGTTTTGTATTGTTATTAATTAATTCATTTATCTGTAACTTCAGATAGCTCTGCACGGACCAGATTAAATAACGTGCGATAATCTGTTGTCAACAGCTTATTGGACATGCACTGAGCAGCGTTTTGCCCTTTTAAACTTCATGTCAGCTGTCATCTCTTTTACCTTCTATTTTTGTCTGACACCGGGTGTCTCTTTCATCTTGTCTCTTCTCTTTTTCTCTGTCAGAACGCACCTGTCACCGTCATTCTGTGTCTTTTCTCCATGTCCTTACGCTTAACTTCTTCACCTTCTTCTAAACCAATCTCTTTTTTCCTGTAAGTTTCACTGCTGACAAAGACGTGAGGCTCCTCGGCATAGTTGTTGGCTACACAACACTTTAAGAGTCCAAGAGACAGACAAGGACTGTCCTTTTTGCCTCAGTTGTCTTATCTTGTTTCCTAATGCTTCTCTCTCCTCTCTTCTCTCCCCTTCTTTTCTCTCATTTCCTCTCCTCTTTTCTCTCGCCTCCTCTCTTCCACCCATCTCTTTTGGCCCTGAGTTAAACGAACTGTGACACTAAAGGTTAGAAGCAGATCCCAACAGATATCAGAAGCACTCTTTAATTAAGACGCTATCTTCCCGCCGCACCCTTATTCTTGCTCATCTGCACACGCTGGCATCCTCTCAGGCCTCGATTAGGCTCACTTTCATTTGCTTGCCGGCAATAATTGAAAATTCAGTGCAATATAAGTATATTGTATTGTGCCTAAACAAGCACAAACTCCCAATACGTGACCATGTCAAGTCCCGTTAGTTTGCTGCCACTATTCCTCCTCCCTCCTTCTGTCTCTCCTCCTCCTCTCTTCTTGCATCTTTCTTCCACTCTGCATCTGCCTCGCGCTGTTATCATCCTCTTTCATGTCTGCCCCCACCACCCCACCCTCTCTCTCACACACACACACACACACAGCCACGTGCGCAGACACAGACACACACACACACACATCAATCATGCTTGTTTTGCTGCCCTCGTTCTCTCTCTCTGCGTCCCTCTCTCCTTTCCTTTTATTCTCTCACCCTGTTCCTTTGACGTCCTCCTCTCTCTCTCCATGTCTGGCTCAGTTAAAATCTCAATTGGGTTATGCATATTTTCTCTTTTATCCTTCTCTCTCCCCATATCGCTCTTTCTTTCGCTCGCACACAGACAAAACATTCAGTTGATTTACTATCGGAAAACAAACTGTGCTGCTGCTCATAATTGCCATGAAATATAGATGCAAATTGCTTTCTATTCTCTCTATCTCTTATTTGCTCCCTCACCACTCATCCTCCCCTTTACAGGTACCTGGTGATGCTCTAAAAAGCTCATTCATCAATCCCTTACTTCTTACTCTCTTTCTGCTCAGTTTTTCTATCCCCCTTTGGTTTCTCATACAAAAAAAAGAAACCAAAATCCCTTCTTCTCCTCCATCTCGCCTTCTCCCCGTGGCTCACATTCCCCTAACATAGGTGTGATGTCTCAGCAGGGAGAAAGTAAGAACAGGCATATTTTGGCTGCTAAAATGTTTCTTGGCCACCTCACCTGTATTATTTACTTCCATTCATTCAGTCCCCCCTGCTTCCTCTGCCTGTCTCCAGGTGTGGTATCCCTGCAGGACAATGGGAAGACATTCAGTGTGTCCAGCACCATCCGCATCCCGGTAGAAAGGAAAGACGATGGGGCAGCACTGAGTTGTGAGGCATTCCACCCTGCACTTAATGGGCAGAAGAGGATTCGGCATTATCGCCTGGATGTGTATTGTAAGTCGCTTCTCTTCTTTTGTCTGTGTGTATGTGTGTGTGCTTTAGATCCAAACAATTTCTATCCATCTTTCAGACAAATTAAGTAACATAATGTTCATTGCCAAATATTTCAAAACAAACATTATTTCATCTGTATTGCTGTCACTGAAATTGCTACTTCAGGCCTCTTCATTATAGTGTTTTACTTTAATGCCAGCAATAATTTTGTCAGGGTAGCAGCCTCATTTTTCAACCGGTGATATCTCATTTTAGAATGATCCTCGTTTATACACTGTCCAGGATTTTAACAGAGTGATATTCAGAACTGCCCTGTATGAGACCTGCACTCATTAAAACCTAATACATACAAATCTTGTCATGCAGGGAGCTGGCAGAAATAGGCCCATGGCCAGGTTAGGCTCCTGGCCTGTTGTTTAAACAACATCAAGTGAAAGAAATGTGGACTACATTAGTATGTGAAACAATCCCTGCCCTATATTGACTTTGTCTTTATGTTTGTGGCGTCTTTGCACAAGTTGGTATGCACTAAATTGTAATGTCCTTTTAAGGGAGGCAAAGCGGGGAAAACGAGTGAAAGCGCTAACTCCCTGGGTTTTTGTATTATATATTTTTTATGCCACACTAAAGTGTCAGCATTTGTTTGGTTTTTTTGGTTCTTTTTGAAGTCTGGGAATGTTTCAGTAGAGTCAGTGTATAAAATGAGAAAATCAGATGTAAGCTTGTCAAGTTTTTGATGTTTGTTTTTGATGTGAGGAGGAACAAATATTTGCTTTCAGCTCAGTGTTTTGATTTGAAGATATTAATTTGTACTGTGCACTGTGTTTGCATGCTGCCTAAGTGAAACCAAAAACTGAAATGGACTGGAAGGTAGTTAAGATTTTGAAAAAAAAAGAAGGCACTTATTGGAAACAGGGAAACGCAGGAAAATGCATCACAGTAACAGAATCCAAAAGCGACAGGGACTAATCAAAAGCAGCGTGCCAGCAGGACCAAAACATGGGAAACTCAAATATACAGATTGTGGTTCTGTTAACCTAACCACCAGAGGTGATTGCAGCCACTCAGGCAAATGGCAATGCTTCCGATCCCACCAGATGGACCGCAGTACACTTTGAAAGAATTCCAAAACCTTCCCAGAAGTTACTCTGCCCTCTGAATTTCTCAAAATAGTGTTGGGTCTACTTTTTCATGGAAGTCACGTCAAGCAGCGCAGAGCAGATGAGGAGGACAGGAAGTTAGACATGGGGACGGCATAGAGAATCTGGTCAGTTTTCAGAATATAAGACCCCATGCAGACTAAACGCTCCATTTCTGAAATGCTACTGGTGTGCCTTGAAGTCTTGTGATAATGGAGCAAAAGTGTGTCAGAGGCAAGACATCAAAGACGTGTACCACATGCATTCTGGGGGTCAGGAACAGAAGGAAAAGGGAACAACATAACAAAGTCTATGGGGAAAGCGCACAAACCATACACACCAGGGAAAACGCTAATAAGACAGGTGACAAGACACAGACAACAATACACAGGGACAGAACAAAACAAAAAACCTGTTCCAGGACAAAAACTGTGGCACATTTTTATTTTACGTTTTATATATATATATATATAGATATATAGATATATATATATATATATATATATATATATATATATATATATATATATATATATATATATATATATATATATATATATAGATATATAGATATAGATATATATATATAGATATTTCTTTTCATGTGGATCCCTATTTCCTTCCATAGTGGGATTGTCCTGTGGGCAACAACTGATAAAAGTCATTATTATAGCAGATAAACTGTGATGAGAAAATGGACTTGTCGTTAGTATCTTGCCCAAGGATACTTGGCATGCAGACTGGAGGAGCCAGGGATTGAACCACTAACCTTCCAATCAGTAGATGACCTGCTCTGCCTCCTGAGCTACAGCCGCCCCATACAGTGGAGTCCCTCTTCTCCCCAATATTAATCTGATGAATTTCAGCAGACAACCATATTCAGTTACTCCATTTGTTCTAACTTCACTGCTCCTGACAGCTTGATGTGATTGCTTGATTCAACAATATATCATTTTGAATAGTCAAACATTTCCCAGGCATATGTAAATATTTATAGATGTGGATGATTCATATTTAGCAAATATGATAACATCGTTCTTGTGAGTACAATTAATTTGCCACTTGTATATTAATGTTTGTTGATAGATCAGTCTGGTGAGCTATCAACAAACATTAACATCTCTGGCTGGTTGCTCCTCCAGCCAGAAAACTGGCAATAATGACCAACTGCGAGTGTGGATTTGGCTCCTGATTGTTCTCTTACTGAAGTAAGTGCACTACAGCAGCTGCTGGAGCGGTGGGCTGCTTATGATAACAGGTGTCTAAACCATAGGATTGTCGCACGGTTGCCTTGGAAACAGATGTCAAAGACTTCCATGTTCTAACTTTTCCCTTTCTGTTCCCTATCTTTTGTTTCTGATTGTTTATTTCTTTCTTGATTTTTTTTCCCTGTTTTTCTCTGATTCTTGCATCATTCCGATCGAGAAATGTTTTGTTGTTTTTTTTCTCTGAAACGCTTACTCATGTCACCCTCCTCCTTTCTCCTTTTCTACAGTTGCACCTACAGTTCGAATTGTACCTCCTGCTGGCATTTTGCGAGAGGGCGACTCGCTCACCCTCACCTGCTCTGTCACTGGGAATCCGCTGTAAGTCTATGTGTATGTGTGGTAAACAATTTGCCATTGGCGTGCTGTACTTTAGGACAGTGCTGCTTTTTGAATTTAGCTTTACTTTCCACAAGATATGTAAAATTTCTGTCTGCCATCTGGTTTCAGACGCTACTTGTGAAAGTGTTGCAGGCTGTCACAAGAGAGAGATTTTTCTATAATTGTTATAATGAATTCCAGATGAAGTAATTGTAAATTATAAATTGTTTGCCTCAACAAAGCATTGGGTTTGGACAAATCAGTTTAAGGGTAAACAAACATTGTTTGACTGACAAGGGCATGCAGGAGTTTGCAGAGTTCAGTTTCAATCCTTACAAATAGAAATTTTCGCAAAATTGAATCGTGTCTAACACAGTTTTGTGGAATTGTTTTGAGCTGCTGCTACAAGAATGACATTTCATTTCTAATATTCTTAGAGATTTGTAAGGCTTGACTTTATCTCTGCCAATCTGTTAGCAGAACTCTGTTTTACACATTTACCCAGACCATTAATTATAGATCATAATTAAATCCCACCAGCTAAATATAGAGCGAGCTGGAATTGAATAACAAGCAATCTTGAAGAACTGCAAAAGAGCTGAAGTTACTGTGGCCCCAGTAACACAAGAGTTAAGTGTGTTTGTTTGTTTACTTGTTTCGTTTTAATATGTCTCAAAGAACAAACTATGTGGAAAAAATATAACAAAGTAAACTTCGATTTTGATTTGTTGAAGGTTCAGAGAAAGTGTTAGCTGTCAACAATGTCATCAATGAAGTGATAAGGGGTGCTACCAAAACTTTTTCGCCATTTATGGGCTATGGAGGTAAATTGGGTGCAGTAGGTGATCTGTGACTATCCAGCAGAGAGCTTCTCTGAAATATATTACTGTTTATTTTCCAAGTAATTACTATCCACTTTTGTTTAAAGAAAAATCTCCTTCTTAATTGCTATTGTGGAAACATCCTTGAATAACCTCTACCTGCTCCAGTGGAGCTTTTCACAACAGAAAACAGGTTTTCCTGGACAGCTCCCAAATTTGTGAGCATAAAGCAATTATCACAGAAGGGAGAACATGTGTGCTTAACCAGCATTAGGTAGTCTGAACCAGACACATACAACAGATTTGTTGTCGGTATGTTGCGCGGCGGGAATGAGAACGGTCTCCTCTTTCTATAATTTCTCATTACAATTCTTCATTTCCAGGATTCTACTTCAGAAACTTTTAATTTCAGCCATCTTTTTCATAGTCTGTGAAATTACTATATTGCATAGATTTATCTTTGTACTTTCTTGGTACTGTGCTCAGAAATAAACAGTATCAATACTTATTATAGACAATATTGGGAAATGGATTATTGGAATGAAGTATGATCGAATTACAAATGATCCAAAGGCTCGTTTGAATGTACTAATGAGCTGTAAGCCATATTTATCTTCTATTACACATGTAAATTTACAATATTAAACCAGTTAATATATTTCTTGTTATGTAAGGACACGTGAACGTAGCAGTGTACTTCTGACTTTAATGAAAAGCAGAAGAGTGGTATCATCTGACATTTAACGTTTGACAGATGGATAAAAACCTGATCCATATTTTATTGCATGAAGGACAAAGAGAAAAGGAGCTTTAGACTGTGCCTGAAAGGATATTGAAAGTGTGTAAGAGGATACAAAGAATTTTGTGTAAATGTGGACATGGTATGCACTGTGTGTGAGGTTACTCAAACCCAATCAGCAGTCAACAATTTTAAGATCCGACCTTGAAATGAAGCCTTTTTCTAGAGTCTTGGCAGCCTTTTGGGCACTTTCTAGAAGGGTATTGGGGCCTAAGCTCTTAAACCCTCCCCTAGATTGTCTGTCTGTCTGTGGGCATCGGGTCCGCTAAAGCTCCCTACTAAAGCCCATTGCCGCCAAAGTGTGTGCATGTGTGTTTTTGTGTGTGTCAGTGTGATGAATTTAGTGAAATCCCACAGTTAGGACTGGCTGAGAAGTGTATTGGCTATAGCCCCACTAAAGCTTTGTAACGGCTGGTTGGGGACACTGTGTATGCGTGTGTGTGAGTGTGTATGTGACAGTGAGGGATGGGACTTCAGGCAGCGCTGGACTATGACCCTCATCTCACGCTGGACTGCACACTCATGGACACACTCACACACACATTACAGTACCCTTGTCACCCTCGTGCTTGCTCCCTGGCCCTGTTAACTGCCTGTTAAGCATTAATTACCAATTATATGCCACTTCCTTTTGGTGAAGGGTACACTCACTGTCTGTCTGTTACTAGGAGGGGAGATTAAGGCAGACAATGTCTTTTCATTTAGCTTGATAGCCTGATTATTTGTGTGTTATCTTGGCAAAGAATTACTCTGAGTAGGAGTGCGAGTTTATTATTGCAAGAGAGGAAAAATTGGGGATTTTTTTTTTTTTAAAACATCAGTGTGGGGAGGGAGAAACTGTGTATATGCATCTATGCTTAACCAAGAAAGTGGTTTAATTAGACTTCCTGAGGGATTAGATCCCAGATGAGTCAGGATTGTAATCTGGCCAGGGTGGCAAGAGCCATGAAAGCCTGCCAGACACACACAAAGATTTGGGGGTCTGTAATCCTTGTACCTCCCATCTGCTCTGCTTTCCCAGCTTTCATGACCAATGCATTTTGTCTGCCTGCTTCTGCACTTCATCTCCTACTACACATTTTTTTCTCACTCTACCTGTAATACATTCTTCCCATTTTCTTTCCTACTCTTAACACCTGACAACCCTTTACTCTGTCATCTGCCCCCTAGTACCTCTCCTCAGTTCTTTCAAACACTCACTGCCCTCTAACCACACATCTCATGATTATTTATCGGGATGCACCCCTCGCTTGCCATGATTTCTCCTCCAAGACTCTTCTTTCATTCTCATGTCAACCTAACCCTATGGGCTTCTTTACCCTCCGTCTTCACCTCTTTTTTTTATCGTGCCACCACTTCTGGTAGTGCCAAAGTCTCATATTGACTTCCTTTGCTTCTAATATAATTTAGCACTTCAGGCTTTATTAAATATGTTTCAGACTATGCGGATTCTATCTATTGCATTGTTATGTGAGGTACTTGCTGACAGTGTTAAGCAACTTCCCTGAAAAGATTTGATTCAATAACCCATATTATTATCCAGTGAATTTAATAATTGCATGACTACAATAATTATTAAAGAAGTTATAAATTACATTACTTATTAACTAACTACCAGTTCTGTCAAAAGTGCCTCTGATCTAAACCCTGAACAGCCATATATCCTATCTTCTGTATTTGACAAGCATGGAAACATAAAGTAAAAAGTTATTTTTATTTTGACAAACAGTGAATTACATGTTAGAGATACAATGACCACTAACAACTAACTAAGGCCACCCTTTACCACGTTCATCTACTGTCAAGGTAAAACCTAAGGGTTAGTTGTCTCTTCAGCAAATATGAATTAAAGCATGTGATTACTGCATGTAAGCTTATCTTGAGATGTCTTTTTCTACAAGACAGCTTGCTTTGTCATTTTGAAACCACACACCAGCAGAGATATATAGCAATGATCAGGGACAGGCAGAAACTTGCTCAACTGATAAAAGACATGCAGCTACTCAAAATGTGTATGTCTATACTTATGTGGGGCTGTGTCACAGGGACAGCAAGTAGAGAAGCCCAGGTCTCGCTCTCCCCTCGCCCTGCCCATCCGGGCAAACACAGGGGCATTCACAGGCTAGAGTGTCCTGGGTCTATCCTAGGGTCTCGTCCTGGTAGGACATGCCTGAAACCCCTCACCTAGGAGACATCCTAGTAAGGTCATTGAACCACCTCAGCTGGTTCCTTTCAAGGAAGAAAGGTCTACCCTCAGTCCCTGAACTCCTCGTTACATCGCTAAGGCAGAGCCCAACCCTCATTTGGTGGAAGCTCATTTCTGCCACATGTATCTGCAATAGCATGCTTTCTTTTTTTCTTTTTTTAAAACCCCTTATAGTCCCACAAATGGGAAATTTGTAGTTCTCCGCATTTTAACCCTTTCACTCAGTGAAGCAGTGGGCAGCTTCCAATCCAGTGCCCAGCGTGTAGAGACGGAACCTTGCTCAAAGGTAGCCATTCTGTAGATTTGAACCTCCGACCTTCTGATTATGGGGCAACCACTCTACCTACTGGGGCTTCAGAACTGCATGTCCTCATTAGAACCACTCATGTGGGTCCCTCGGGGCTCAATCCTTGGTCCAATTCTGTTTTCTTTATATTTGTTAGTTGTGGGCAATCTACTTAACAGCTTTAAAGTCATCTCTTACCATTGCTATCTAGATGTTACACAGTTGACTTTTGATGACTGATTGAAGGTTTCATCTCTCTAACAGGCCCAGAAACACTCAGTGGTCCAAGATTAATGACACCTTACCCGAGAGGGCAGAGATTTCGGGCACTACTCTTCAGATTTCCCGTCTTAGCCAATCACACAACGGGACATACCTGTGCCAGGCTCAGAACGACTATGGTCGTGCTGCTGATCATTACACCTTGTTGGTGTATGGTGAGTAAAGATCCCTAACGTAACATTTAAACAATATAACAGTGAATTTGCAGTACATTTTCTTAGTATTAATACAAGTGCTTGCAAAGTTTGCTCCAGTGGTTCTTTTTGTGTCCCTTAAGTTTTAGTATCTGAGGCAGTAGTAAATGGTCCTGAATAGTTTTATGTTCAGTTGTTGCTTTGTTAAGCTGCTTATTTCTTTTCTTATTTTTTGGTAATATTTTAGAGAAGTGTTTTAAATTGTATTGATTCTTTTATCTTCCCAGCGTATTTGGAGTCTGGCTATACTGGCAGTGGGCAACAGACCCACTACAGCATGATGCTTGTCTCATTTTTCTTTCAGCTCTATTTGTTTTTTTGATTCGGACACAGCAGGAAACCTTTGCTAAGCCTGCTGTGCAATTGATTTCACAGTGATATTGATTCCACGAGGAGACTAGCATGCACAGATACTAGTCACCAACATTATTATTCAGGCTATCGCTTGTAAAGAAGCAGCTTATTATCTCCACTGTGACCCAATCTTCTCCTCAAGGAATTCAAAATAACTTATCTTCAAGTGCAATAGCTAAAGATACAAGATATTTTGACAACTAATGAATTTCACAGTGCGTAATGACACAGAGAAGACAAGGACAGAAGTTGAAACAGTGTGCAGTGAAAAACCTGTTGGAATTCTTTTCTTGTTGCATGAACAGAAGCTTTACAGGGGAGGAAGATGCTGGTAAAAGCATTTTGTTATCACAATTTGCAAATAAATTCACTGGTGCTACATTCCCAAAGTGTATGTACTAACCTGTTCTAGTAAGCAAGCTAACAATACACTTCTATACTCTTTACAATGGCCGCCAGTAGATTTTAGACTTTGTTTTAAGCACTAAATGGAGAAGATCCAGACTATTTATCACAGCTGCTTCTCTAACACACTGCTGAGATGTATACTAGTAGGTAGTTTAACAAAGCCAGGTTTTCTTTCCATCAGCTGGCTTAACAAAACCCCAAATCACAGTTGGAGCCAGTATCACAACAGCGTGTTGGGCGTTTCACGCGTCACAAGACTCCACTTCCACACAAAGTGATCGTTGAGAATGACGCCTACTCCAATAGAGACATTATAAGGTGATGATAAAATAGTGATATAGATCTATAAACAATATTTTAAAAAATCTAACAGTCAAATGCAAGACTGTCACAAATAAAACAAGAGATTAATGCTGCAGAAAAATCATTAAGCTTGGAATTACGTGCACGGAGTGAAAAAAACAAACAGAGCAAGTTAATTATTTTATCGCCACGTGTGCTCTCGATGCTGCTGTCTGTTTCTAACGTGACAGCCACACTTTAGAGCTGAGGAAAATATAAACTGGATGCAATAAAATATTAAAGGTTACCATTCCACAGCCTAATAATGGAGATGTGGAAATTGCTTTTGGTTTATCGACAGATCAAAGTGAAATTAATTTTATTGATGTGCTTTCTGTGTTGTAGTCGCTGCGGTTTCATCAGTGTAAAACAGACTTAACAGTAGATTAGAATCAAGTATAAAAACATTTATACATTTATGCATACCAACTGAATATATGCACATTCCAGCGACAAAGCGATGCGCCACCTGAGTTGCTTTAACGTTACAGCTGGGCTTCATGTATGACGTTAGTAAGGCATGGCTTAGTAACTTGCACATATAAAACATATTTGCCCAGCAGAGAATCTATGTTGCACTTAAAACACGCTGTAAATACAAGAACCTAGAAGAATATAAGAAAATGGTTCTTTCCACAGATTTTAAACCAAAACTCTGAACATTACATGCACCTGTCCAGGTCGTGTGTTCACCGTAAGTTACCATGGTGATTTAACCAGGTTTAAACAAACAAAAGCCACTGTCATGACACAAAAAACTCTGACTTTTAAACTCAACATAGCTCGCTTACCAGTTACCGCTGCTAGCATTCTTTGATTGCAGGTTCAGAATTTGTTAGCTATGGCACACAAGATTGAAGATTGTGGAGTGCAATGGGTTTGTGCAGTGTAACCCCTCTGTTCCTCTGTCCAAAGCCAATTTCTCCCAAGGGAGACAGATAAAGAGACTTTGACTTTGATAAGCCTTTCAGTCTGTGGCATCAAGGCTTCGGATTGGTTTCATACTAAAACCATGCTTAGCTGAAATTAAGATTATTTTTTAAAAAACTGGGACTTAGCTAAAGACTCTTTTTTTCTTTTTTTTTTTTAGCCTTTCTGTTTTATTAA
>VOQK01021337.1:1393-11439 GCA_015052645.1 Benitochromis conjunctus
TTTTGTGTCCCCTTCGACCTTGAAATCAAAGTGCAGTTTTCCTATTGAATGTTCATGGCTGACAGAAATGCATATAGAAAATTGCACTTCAAATATCCTCACTGCAACATCACATTTTACTTTTGCAGTTAGCTTTCTGCTGGATGTCATAGCTGCTGTAACTTATGTGCACTGCTGGTTATTTTTACATTGCTGCAACAGATTCATAGCACTACAGTGCTATGGAGTATGTGTTCTGATCTATACTCTGTCACTTTGACCTTCTCTGAGGCCCAATAAATCTCTGGTTGCACAACCTCGTAGCTGTTTTTGTCTTTTTTATACTTACATGCCAGTACAGAGAGCTATTGAATAAAAATGATTTTAGTCACTTTTCCTATAGCCGTTTGACAGTACTACATTCAGTCATTTGTGTTCTATTGTGTTTTTGTGGGTATATAATAGGGTATATCTACAGTATATATTTCTGCTTTTACAATACTACTATAGGTGGTTGTTTCATACCTGTGTGTCTTCTCTCATCCTGATATTCTTACATGTACAATGACAGTAATGGAATCTTGAATGTCAGAAAATGTCTTTGATCTTTTCCTCTCTGAGCTATATCAGCACTGATGTTTGAGGCTGATTACAACTGATTATGGCATGTTTTTAAAAGTTTCTTTTTAAGTCACCTTCCTTTATGCTTGAGTTGCAGCAGTTGAAAGGCTATGATGAGTTTGAGCGGTAGATGTATTTGTGCTTTCTGGAGACCTGCTGAGTCACTCTGTTATGAATTGCATTTCTTAGAGAGCATTTGGTAATTATAGAAAGAACTTTCACTGAACCAATCCCCAAAATTGGCTTTCACTATCTTGACAGTCGTTAGTATGCCAGAAGCTAAAGCACAGCAAATCTAGAGGATATTTAAGTTCATCAAGATATGATTAAGTCTTGATTTGAATTGAAAATTACCATAGTTTATGTGCTTAAAAAACAACAACCCATATGCAGCTTTTTAAGGGCATCAGCTGATGAAAAATCTGTCCCGTTAAGCTCATAATTCTCTGTTTTGGTTCAGTACGCAGAATTATGCACTTTCAAAGCATAGTCCTTATATTCTCAGTGGTGCAGACCTAGAAATAGACGCCTCTTTTAATTAAAATGCAGTTTCCGGGGGTGTCTTAGACAAACAGTGGGCTTACTGTGAACTACCGGTAGGTTAGCAGCAGTGAAAAGGTTGTTTACAAAAATCATTCATCACATGCTCGGACAACACACGGCATGAATTTTAACTTTCCTCATACAATGCATACATATCCTATCACTTTGGGAATGAAACCTATAAAATTATGTTCACCGAGTTCCAAATATTACTACAGTGTTAAACACAGAGAGGTCATTCCACCAATCATTATTATTATGCTCATTTTTCTTTTAGCCAAATAGACAATCCATGCAAGCACACGCTCAGCTCACAGTCTCTGCTAAAGAATCAACTTTTATGCCCAAGGATGGTTGTGACCTCTTCCTGAAGAACCAACTAATTACTGTTAAAAAGTGGATTCTGGGGCATAACAAGTTCTAATTTATTAGCCATTTCACTGCTACTACTTGCACTGTCACTCAGAAATGTGCAAATGCAGTATGCATGGCTATGCTGGTAGGTGGTCTTCTTGATAGTCATCACGTGTTGCCTGTTTTGACAATCCCCACATTTAAATTGTCTATTGTATTCATCATGTTATGGTTGGGTTATTTAATTAAATATGCTCAGATAACTGAATCAAGTACATCACCTCAGTGTCAAGACTGCATTTCTTGTAGCAAAGTTCAGTCATTTAGAATGCAGGGGGCTAGTTTCTGGGGTCAAACTATGAAATTTGGTGAAATGTAATATGGGGAACATTGAGATCATAAGAGAAATGTAGATTTAAAAGAAAAATCATAACTGATATCACTACATTTCCCTCTTTTTATGTATAGGCTGACCAGGTGAGAGGAGGGGTTGAATATGTTGGGTGAAAACTAATAAGGGAGGGAAATTCAATCAATGCTCCATCTTGCACCAGAAGGTGGTCATGGTGTTGACCATGCAGAGATAGAGCGCCCTTTTTCCAATTCTGCTCAACTGTGTGCATGTGTTCGTGTAAGGGTGAGTGGGCATATGCATTTCCTTTGTCCTCACAACCCAATAAGTCTCTGGGGCTCTTGAGTTCAGAAGTTAGTGATTCGATTAAAGAGGAAGAGGACGTGATACCAACCAGAAGCTGGCCAGGACAACACAGAGGAGGAAGGGGGTTAACTGACCTCTTTCAGCAACCTCCTTGGGTGTCTGTTCTGGGTGGTTTTGTGTTCCACTTCCACTAGACTAGCTTGCCTCCTCATTTTGGACTCGTTTGTGTCCTAACTGTTCTCATGAAGAATAGTAGTTTCCCATCGTCCCAGCTTACAGTGTTTCTTTCTAAGGTGAGGTTTTAATAAAGTAAAGTGCACACTTTACTTTACTGTTAGTTGATGGACATGTACCAAGTCTTACTTCCAGCCTGAGGCTAAAGTTTGTGTTTTGTCACAGATCTACGATCAGCAGTCTTCTTCTGACAATTTGGCAATAACAATAAAGGTAGCAGTCATTCTATTTAACCAAACCTTAGCAACAGCAGCAGCAGTGCAAAATCTGAATATGTCTGCTGTACTTAGAAGTTGAAAAGAAAAGGTTATGGAAGACTATGATAAATGTTGTTGTCCTTTCAGTTGTAGTGTCACATCAGAAAGGGCTCGTGTGGGTCACTTTGAAAGGAAAAGATGCTCTTCCTTGTGTGCTTTGAAGAATATCAATATGTAGCTTTATGCTCAAAATTTTGTAAACAGTTGTTTTTCAGAATAGGCTAAAATATCTTCGCCATTATCAATCCCATTTCCACAGGTTTTCATGATAATCTATGACACTGTGAGAGACTGGGCTCTGTGACCACATTATTTGAAAATGTGACAAGCATTTATTATAGGTGTTTCACAAAGAGTCGTTAGGCACGTTGTCATTAAGGAATACCCATTAAATAGGGCTGTGCACTGACTTAATGCGCAAGAGGATTAGGTCTCCTCAAATCTTTCAACTTGACTGGGCAACTATATAAGCCTAATTTTGACCTGGACATTAATGACCAAGTAGTGGGGCGAAACCTTTATAGTCTTATTTAAAGTTTCTAAGTTTAAAATGAAGAGAGCATTTCCACCACATCTCACAGGTGATCTATTGGACTGTGGAGGCCATTTGAATACACTGAACTCACTGTTATCTTCAAGAAATCAGGTTTGCAATTTGGTGCAGTATCCTGGTGGAAGCAGCCATCAGAAGATGGGTACACTGTGTCATAAAGGGAGAGACATGGCCAGTAAAAGTAATCAGGCAGGCAGTGACTGGTAAAACAGTGCTCAGTTGGTACTAATGGGCCGCAGAAAATGCAGAGAATTTAACATTAAATTGTGGCATATTTCATTAAACACCTTGCGACCTAAGTCACCTCGCAGGAGCAACGTGTCTGCTCAAATGAAGATAATGTTAAGGATCTTCTGATCCTGCTTCAGCTTCAAGTATTAAAAAAGGAAAGTAGTTATCTGATTGTCCAAATAGGGGACCTGGAAAATGAAAGTAAATCCTCTACTCCTTTTTTCCACAGGCAGTAAAGGGCCACAATCTCATCAGTCTTGTGTCCCAGCTGTTGTCAGAGCTCTTAGAGTAAAAGAATTTCCATCAGCCAAGCCTATCAAAAGGGCTGACTGCAGTTCTTATACTCCACCAGATGACCAGATCAGTCTTAACCTCATCTTGATTAAACTGTTCAACTTTCAGGATAAGGTAAGGTATTATGTCTTTAAAAACAGGCATTACTCACTTATATTTACTCTGACTGCAGTGCTGAACTGATGACAAGGCGCCGTTGCTTTGATACAGGCGAGGGGAAGTTTGGTGCTTTTAGGGAAAGCAATCACCCCTTCTGTGATTGCTTTCACGAGCAGGTCAAACCAGACTTATTGCCCCCCAACCAACATGAATATGAGCTGTGTCATAACATGGACTTGCCAAGATGTGTTTTTTTGTGTAAAAAACATCAATTTATATCCTACAAGGGGTTATACATAGGTAAATTAATTGATTCTGCACGTCCCTTCAAATCACATATTAGTTATACAATGAAAAAAATAACTTTAGTGCTGGTGTATAATGAACTGTGCGGACAGATTGTATTACAATGCTTGTAAAACTGATTTTCAGTATTATGTGTAATAGAAAATACAAATAGCACCTATATTAACTGTGATTAATAATGCTAATACTGCTCTTTTACTTCCTTTATTTGTCAGATTTACTTTGCCCAAGGTTTTAACTCGTATACTTTCCCTTGTTATGTTTTGTCATTTTGTACAATTTGCTAATAATTATATGTGAACGTTTGTTTGTACTCCATTAGAAAAAAGATGATACTTCTTTATGCAGATGTAATAAATTTGCCATCAAAATAATAGAAAGCCATACACTGGGTGTAGCAGACTTAACTTCAACATGTTCCTTAAAAACCAACTCACCGTGATGAGCTTACATTACTGCCTATTATTCACTTGGTATTCTCTCAGGTGTATCCTGTTGACTGATCATACCTGATTGTGTGGATGCTGCAGGGTGTTTGTGGCATCCTTCCATCAGCACTGACAGAAATGGGCAGCCAGATGACAGCGAGCTTAAAGGGTGACTTTGTGCAAACACACACAATACAGTAGTAGCAAGGTGGTGACTGTTGTGTGAAGGTCAGCAGCCTACTGTGCTGTGCTGTATATCAAGCCAGACTCAGTTTATTGTCATTATTTTCTTGTGTCCACTGCAGCTCCTATAAGGATGGCATGGTGTGTGTTTTCCTTAGCTCCCTTTGTTTCCCTTAATGACCCCATACATTATGCATTAGTGTCATTATCCACAGTGGAAATAACATTCATCAGAATGAGCCATGAGCTGTTTACATATGCTGATAATATTAATGCATGGCTAACAGAAGGAGTGAGGCAGCCATCAGAGATCCAATTTGACAGTATTTAACTGCAACGATATCTGTGGTCTTGTTGTAGAAGAATGACTTCCCAAAGAAGCAGACAAAGTGATTTTTAAACATTACACCCTCTGATTTGTAAAGCCACCAGTGGTGTGAAGTTTAAGATTGCCATTGAGTATTTGCTTTCTCAGTTGTCCCTTCCTGCCTAAGACGCTCCTTGACTGATTTGACTGCCCTTGGCATGTTTCATCATAGCATGGCACGACTAGAATCTTAATAACGCAAACATCATCATCTCTTTTGTGTGTTTGTGGTTTTCTACGAGCAGCCAGCTCTGTGTAACGATGCATTTTCTTTACTGGGGCAGTAAAAACCTACACATTCAAGTACAAAATCATTTATAAACAGTACATGACAGTAACACAGTATGTGACATTAGACTTTAAAGCAGTATTGTTTCAGATTTTTATTAACTGGTTATTTATTAACCCACGTGCAAATCAGCTTTATAGAACCATTATGTAGCTTTACATTCTTTCTTTTTCACTATTTTTTCAAGTTTTGTTTTTGTTGGCTCACAATTTTACTGTGCAGTTCACCCTCACTGCTGTCATTAACCTAATTCCCAGCAGCAGCAGGCAACAAAGGCAGAAATAATCTGTGATAAACACACAGTACTCCTGTGACAATCAGTGGATATCAAGCTGGCGAAGATAATGGAACGTTTAGCTGAAGCCAGATATTTGGTTTGGTAGTAGCTTGCCGTGCACACTTGCCGTGCACACTTGCCGTGCACTCGCCATGTAAAACCACAGCTAAAAGAAACGCCAGCTTGAGGCCATACATTACTGAATATTGGTCTCAAACCTTCAAAAGATTTCACCTTCAGATTGTTCAATATTGATAAATGGGTTTAAAAACTCTTTTTATGTTTTTAATACCTTCATTATTCGTCCTTAATGCTGCCACTTAAGAGAGAGAAGGCTGGCTGTATGTCGTACCCGTAGCTGCATGGGTGTTCTGCAAATCCTCTAGTCTCTACCACAGAGAACATCACCTAAGGCCTCATGCATAGCATATATGTATTTTTAATCAATATATGCATATATTTTAACATATAAAAGCAATGTTGATTGGTGCCTATGTCTGTTTTCAGTTAAATCACTTTTCATGGAGGAATTTCTGTTTCAAATCTAGCTAATCCTGTCACGAGAAATGTTCAGGGCTCCATCTGCTGCACATAAAATATTACTCCCTAAATTTTCTGTTCTATTTTCAATATTACAATGAGGTCAGTAACTACGCAGTCCAGCAAAATGACTTGCTTTGAGATCATGGTAAGGAAGGCTAAGTATTTGGGAAATTATTATAAGTCACTCTTATGTCCAGTGTGCAGGTGTGCATGCATATGAATGCCAGCATCATTTAGAGCACTCTATCCAAAGCAGGTTAATTGTTTTTTCATTAGTAGAGATAACCAAGATTCGCTTCAGAGCTTTTTAATCAGTGGTTTCTCATTTCCCGAACCACTTTGACTCTCTCTATCTCTCTCTGTGTCTCCCTCACTCACTCATTTACACACAAACACATATGCGCGCACACACTCTTTGTTTTTATTTAGTACACTTGCTAAATTGCTTGTTTGCAACCATGTCAGATGATAGTAACCCCAATAGTTTAAGTCATCAGATGTGGTCAAGTTGACCTGCTGAAATTCAGTTCAACTATCAGAATAGGAGGAAAAGGTGATTTAAGTACGGTAAGTTTGAATGTGGCCTGGTTGTTGGTGCCAAATGGGCTGGTGTAAGTGTTTCAGAAGCTGCTGATCTACTGGGATTTTTCTCATATAAGCATCTCCAGGGTTTGCAGAAATTGGTCTGCAAAAGAGAAAATATCCAGTCAGCGGCATTTCTCTGTGCAAAAGACCAGACCAGACCAGAGGTCGGAGGAAAATAGTCAGACTGCTTTGATCTGATAGCAAGGCAATAGTACCTCAAATAATGCATCATTGCAACCACGGTATGCAGACGCAACCTTGCAGCAGATGTAATACAGAAGCAGGACCACACTGAGTGCTACCGCTGTCGGTTAAGAACACGAAACTGAGCCTAAAATTCACAGGGGCTCAGCAAAATTGAACCATAGAAGACTGGAAAAATGTTGCCTTGTCTGACTTGATTTTTGCCACAATAATTGGAGACAAAAATCTAAATTTTATATAAACAACATTAAAGCATAGATCCATCCTGCCTTGAATCAATCATTCAGGCTGGTGACAGTGTAGTGGGGTTTCTCTGCATACTTTGGGCCCATTAGTACCAACTAAGCATTGTTTAACAGTCGCAGCCACCCTGAGTACTATTGCGGACCACGTCTCTCCCTTTATAATGCCGTGTCTTGTCTTCTGATAGCTGCTTCCAGCACCATACTGCACCATGTCACAAACCTTAAATCATTTTAAACTGAGTTCTTGAACATGACATTGAGTTCAGGGTATTCGAATTACCTCCACAGTTCAACAGGGCACCTGTGGGATGTGGTGAAATAAGAGAATTACCTCATGACTGTGCAGCTGATAAATCTGCAGTGGCTGTGTAATAGCATCCTGTCAATATGGACCAAAATCTCCAACAAAATGTACCAAATAAAGTGACCAGTGAGTGAGTGCATCGTGTAGTTGTTGTCATGTACGTCTTGATGCATGCTCAATCATCCAGGGAAGTAAATCCCAAAAAGTTGATTCTGTTCATCTGGACGTAGCGTTTCTCCCACTAAAAACGCTACGTCCAGATGAACAGAATCAACTTTTTGGGACGTTTTCATGTAATTAGATCCTTGCATATACTTGTTGTAGTGATTCATGTCTGATTTTATGACAGCACCTCTTACGTAATGAAATAAAAAAAATCAAAGAAAAAGAGATAAAACCTGTGGTTTAAATGAGTTTATACTAGGCCAAGCCAGTATGTTGTCTATTAGACCAATAGAGGTATAGTATAAAATCACTGTCAGACCCAATTCATCCATCAGTCTTTCTTGGTGAAGCAAAAGTAACACATTTCAATTGCTATAGAAAAACAAAACAGAAATTTCTGAACAGGACTAAAAGCAATTTAAAGGAAACAAAACTACAGTGAATTAGTGTTTACAGACAGTTCTGTTTTTACTGGCTAAATGCAATTACAATGGTCTCTCAAGTGAATCTAACTGAGCTTTGTAGTCACAGGAACATCAAATTTATGATAATAACAACACAGAAGTATTTGGTGTTAGTGTTTTTCTCTGGTGGGTTCTGCTCATATTGTCATAAATACCATAATGCAATGAATTAAAAACAGCTTAATAAAAACTGGCCACTGCAGTCTGTGTAACCCACACATACTGTGCATTATAGTATTCACACTTTTGTCCATTCATGTTCATGTTTACTTCTGGGTGTAATTCCTTTTAAGACTCTATAAATCAAACTCCACATATCTACTGTGACAGTGAAATCGGAGCTGAAAGAGTTTGTTGTTGGTAAATCAGTTGTCAAGACAATGGCCCTTTGCTAATAAGCCACATTCTAAATTGGACCAGGAGTGCTATTGATCCCATCACTTCTAGCGCTGAAGAGGGCAGAAGGACACTTTACCTTTTGTGCAGAAGGAAAGTGATTTGCTCCGCTAACCTTGCAGAGAGGTTGGAGAGAATAGGAGGCAGAGCCAGACAGAGGGTCACATACAGAGGTGAGAGAGTGGCATAGACACTAAGAAGGAAAGACACCGTGTTTTGCACAAATTCCTATAGAAGTCATTTTGCGGGCTGTGTTTAAACAGTGATTCTGTTCATAACTTTTATAGTTGGAGTTTCAAGGCATAGTAAAAGGGAAGCAAGGTTTCAGGTTCAGTGGCCTCAGGATGTTATCTCTACATTTTGAGGATGATGTGATCCTGTGGCTCATCAAGTGGTGACCTCCAGCTCATGCTGGGGCGGTTTGCAACTAAGTGCGAAGCAGCCGGGATGAGAATTAGCAGCTACAGGTCTGACGCCATGGTTCCCAGCCAGGGAAAAGAGTGGAGTGCCCACCTGAGTCACAGAGAGGTTGATATATATACATGTGCAACTTCTACAGTGACATGTGTGCTGTACTGGCCTGCTGTAGTGAAAATCTGAGCATTAAGGTAACGCTCTCAGTATACAATCTACTTTCATACCCTGACCTGTGCTCATCGCTTGTGTGAAGTGATCAAAAGAATAAGATCACAGACTTGGAGGACACCCAATGCAGATCCAGGACATTATGGGTGAACTCACACTAGTCACCCCTTGCCGTGTTTGAGCATGATTATTCTCCATCCTTAATCTCCAAATGGCCTTGGCTCTACCCTTAAACAATCTGGGCCTAAAAATGCAGTCATGATTTTAAGCATTTTGTGGCTTAAATGTAGACGCAGTAAAAGCCTTTGCTCCCACATATTTGTTAAGTGCTTAACAAAGTGGTTTTTACAGAGGCAGCTGTCATTGAGGAAGCACTGAAGATCTGCACCGGGGCATGGATAGTGATCACAGTGCATACATACTCTGCCAACAACCGTGAGCTGGGAATGGCACATGGTGATTACACTAGTGTTTTGTGGCTGCTCTAAAACATTCATCAATTCATGCACATATGCTGGATATTTAAAGATTTTTGTGTATTTTTTCTTTTCCAAACCCAATTAATTAAGATGGATATGGAACCTTTTATGAGCACAAGTAGGCATTATATTGCTGTGCACATTATTGAACTGACATGGTTTTATTTTATGGCCAGAAGTATCATAGACTACATTTCCACTATTGGATTTCCACAGAAAACTGTTGCTCTATACACATTCATGGTACAGGGGTTGCCCTGAACAAGAGAGCCAAGTGGATTTCTAAAAAGGATTGCAAAATTTGGCTACCTATATGCATTAGACTTTATGGCTATAAGAAAAAAAAAAATAGTGATTTGGACCTCGAGTAACATCTAAATATCAAAATAATGAGACCACTTTT
>VOQK01021337.1:29979-43951 GCA_015052645.1 Benitochromis conjunctus
AAAAGCAATTAGTTTCTTATTGGGTAACACATATATTGGATATATCCATATCTCTGTCATATCTGCCAATATTGACTAAATTATATATTGATCAAAATCGACTGAAATCAGAATCAAGTATTTAAGCATGTAGCATGAAATTACCAGTATCCCAGGGATTTGCTAGATAGCTACCTGCTGGTTTTGACCTATTCACCATTTCACTTAGTCAGCCTGGCTGTCAGTGAAGGAGGGGAGTGTATGTGATGGCAAGTCTTGAGACTGGTATCAAACTATTCCTTTTGGCATTTGGCTTAGCATGTAGACTCAGTGAGAAGTCAAGGTGCAATCAGAAATTTGAGAAAGTAAATCAGTGGACCACTCAGATGGTATGCATTTCATACCGATGTGCAAACTCATAAAAGGAAACACCATTTTGAAAAAGTAGGTAAAATAAAATATAAAAGGCTTTAGAAATTCGTTATTATTCAATTGTTTCGTTTTGTCAACATTAAAAGTTCAATTCATTACAATAATAATTAATAATAACTCTAATCATAACAGCAATAACTATAATCCAGTTATAATTTAATGTACCAACATAAATAATCAACAAATAATCATTTTTTTTTATTTTAACCAGAACTGTTTTCTGAGTCTTTAGGTGGATTTGTTAAACCTTACAAAAAAAGATTATTAGTCATATGTTGTGAGTCGCACCAGTGACAGTTTCGGTGTAATAAATTAGCAACAGTGGCAGAGCGGCAAAAAAATACCATACAGTAACGACAAATGCACTCATGCTCTCTTGTAGTCTTCAGAAGATAGCTTAAGAGATTTCTTTATTTGATCTTTTCAGATGTGTTCAAAGCAGAGAAGTAAACACTTGTTCTTTTAGAAAAGCACAGAGGTTGGTGTAACATAGAAATCTTGCAGAGTGTTGCTCATTTTACAAACAAAATATTGTTATCATACTGATACATGTGTGATTATGAGGCACCACACAATAACACTGTATCATCTTAAGTATTTACACTTGAACAAAGCATCAGCCCTTCTGGCTACAAATGCTTGAGATGGCTGTATAAATTACTTTTATCTCTGTGCGTGTGATAATGACGTATATGTGTGTTCTTTCTATATATGCGTGTGAGCAGCAGACACTGAAACAGCAATAAGATGTTTGGTTTTTACTGTGGCTATAAGGGAGAGAGGTTGAATGAAAAAAAAGGAAGGAGAAGAATAGATGCACATTTGACCAGAAAGAATCAGACCATTTGGAAAAGTAGGCTTACACGCAAACATTCAGACATGCACACGCATTCACTAACAGGCAGGTGGGATAAGATGCGGTAAACCCCCCAGATTGCGCACACGCACACACACACACACATACAAATATGCACAAACAGGAATGCCTCAGTAGATGCCCATCTGCTTCAGTACTACCTCAGTATTCCATCAGCTTCCCTCTGCAGTGTGAGGAAGGTGAACATACCTGTCTGTGATACCACACTACTGCACGTGTCATCCAATCAAAGTCCACCATAACATGATGAAAGTTTCCACTGCAGCACACACTTTAGACATTTTTAAGTTCACACAGAACACTGAGGCAGAAATATGAATTTTTCAAGATGTCTTTGTTTGTTTGTTTGTTTGTTTTCTTTTGTTAGTTTTTTGTGTGAAACACTTTTGCTACTTTAACAGTAAGCAAAGAGCCCCTTCGTCCCATTGGTCCTCCTGTCGAGAGTGTGACATAGGAAGTTAAAGAAAAACAGATTTATAGATAGAGAGATACAATAATACTATAATCTAACGTCACAAACAACAGTTGTGAGGAGATTGTCAAGGCCTTCGCATGATATTCAGTGAATGAGGTCACATTGTAAATCGGCTCTGTCTCTGTAAACCCTTTGCCTCCTGGGAAGTTCGTGAAGTGCAGCCACTGTGGCAGGCATGCATCAGTACCTGTTAGGAAACCATTTATGTTATTTAGGTGAAGAGAGAAGTAGTATAGAGTGAACCAAAGCCCACATTGGAGAACAAAGCAGCCTAAAAGTCATCAAATAAGCCTCCTCTGTGAATATTATCAGAGAACCTGTAGTTTAAGCCGCATCTTTGTGCATTTCTTAGGTCTGTTAATCATGCCTTCATTTTTAATGCAGTCCCTGAAAGTACAGATGTGAAAACACCCGAGGCCAGCACATTACCATACGGTTCAGAACAGTGTAGCTTAATGTCTGCAGAGTAAAATGTCTATTACACACCCAGCTGTGCTGTATCCTTCAAAAAGAGCGTTTCCATGACTTACAAAGGATTTTCTGGAAGGCTCTGCGGAAGTCCTGGTTGAAGATGGTGTAGATTACTGGGTTTAGTGAGCTGTTGCAGTAGCCAATCCAAAAAAAGAACTTGAAAAGTGTTAGAGGGATCTTGCATGGTTCACGGCAGATTCCATAGAGACTGTAGGAGAAGAAGAATGGGAACCAGCAAACAACAAACACGCCCATGACCACAGCAAGGACGAAGGTGAAGCGTTTCTCCCGAGCAGCTGAGACTTTCTTCCGATTGACGGTGCTCCGACGTTTGCGACGAGATGAAAACAAGTCTATGGATTTGGAGCTGGCGCGTGACTTCCTGCTGGAGTATTTAGAGGCGGAGCTGCTCTTTCGGCTGGCCTTCCTGTCTTTTCTGTCTTCATGATGATGTTTTGAGGAGAAAGAACTTTTTTTAAGTTTCTCATCTGACGAGCTGCTATCTTCAAAGTCATCATCATTGTCTGTTGGATGTTTTGGCTGGTTTGGTAGGGGGGTTTGAGCTGCTTGCTCATGGCAGTGCCCGTTCTGGCGTTCCTGATTTTTCATGCTGCCGCCCCTGTTAGATTTTAAAGACCCACCTATGCCCGGTTCAGCTTGGTCCATCCCATTCTCCAGCGGTGAATCCACATCCCTTTTCTTCTCTGACAATGTTCTGGTCCTGGTTTTTGCCACTTGGTAGATCCGAATATAGACCAGGATCATAATAACACAGGGAGCAAAGAATGATCCTATGCTGGAGTAGAGAATGTACCAGGTCTCATCATTCAGCATACACTGGGGACTGGCCTCGCTGCTGCTTCTGTCCATTGATATCAGTGGAGGGAAGGATATTATGGCTGAGATCAACCAGACCACAACAATCATGCCTTTAACTCGTTTAGGTGTTCTCTTTAAGTTGTACTCTACAGCCTGTGTCACAGACCAGTACCTGTCCAAACTAATAGCGCACAGGTGAACAATAGAAGAGGTGCAGAACAAAACATCCAGAGCTAGATAGATGTCACACCAAATTTTGCCAAAAAACCAGAAGCCCATAAGTTCATTTGCCAGTGAAAAGGGCATGACCAGAGTGGCTACCAGTATGTCCGCACTGGCCAAGGAGACGAGAAAGAGGTTCTGGGGTGGTTTTAGAGCTCTGCTCGTTAAAACGGCGATAACGACCAAAACGTTCCCGACTATTGTAAACAAAATCAGGAAGCTGACAAGTCCAGCAAGACCCCAGATAGCGAGCAGGGTGTACTGGCTCTCAGAGGTGGAATTGGAGGAGATATTTTCTGCCTCTACCCCGTCGTCCAGGCTGGAGATATTAAAGAAATCCATTTTTAAGTCCAGTTTTGATTTTTACAAAAAAATATTTTGCGGAAATAATCCGTAGAAATATCCAATTAAGACTTGAGCGCACATTTCACAATAAAAACATACATGAAATTGCATTTTTCTTCTCTCCGCAATGTTCCACATCCTCCATATAAGTCTCTCATTTGCATTTGAAAACAGAGAGAAAGGAAGAGGAGGAGAAAGAGCATGCGATATACAAGTCTTTAAAGTCCTTATTCCAAGAGCGCACGCTGCTCAGCAGCAAAATGTCCATGGTTAGAAATCGGACTCCTTCCTCACCGTGTCCTCTCCCATCCCGACTGCGCCCGCATCTCTCCACCTCCGCCTCCCCGCTGTGTCCTGAGAGAGGTTTGTAAGAACCACGTGTCTTTTTTTTTTTTTCTTTTTTTTTTCAGAAAGCACTAGCAGGGACGCGCTCCGCCCCGGACAACAGATGGGAGCGATTATTGGAGGAGAGGAAGCAAATAAGCAAGCAAACATTATTTTTTATATATAAGTTATACGGGAATAGTCGATAAGATCAGTGCTGGCAACTGCTGGGGGAGCTCTTGCTTAATATGAGTCCAGTTTAGCTACATTGTCGGTGTAAAGTGGCTGACAGTAACAAATTGGACAGTCGATCAGACAATCTCTTTTCTTATTTGACTCTTGAAGGTCTATTTTAGAGTGCGCTCACGCTGCTCGTTGGAGGTCACATTGCTGTCAAACTGACAGCGGCGAAGTCCCGCACCAAGGAAAGCACGCTCTGCTCTGTCCTTCTGTGCACACACTGGAGGTCAGTATTGTAACAGTCAGCTCCGGAGGGACAAATTGGCCAGCACACACGATGCATCTGAACATTAGCGATAGTTTTCTTAAACAAACTGAATATAAATGTTGTTTCTTCTTGTTGTTGTTGCTTTCGCCCTGGTTTATGAGTGTAAGAAGAGCACGTGTAAACACATAGTGGAAATAATGTCCCCTCTTTTTTGCACTCTTCTGCCGTTATATTTGATGTGTTTGCATGGTGGTAATTGAAAGGATTACTAGACGCATTTGTGTGTTCTGATAGAAAGTCAGACGCACGCGCCTTTAGGGGATTTCAAAGGCGCTAAATCGTCGGCATGGAAAGCACTGCAAATACATAAGCTAGAGAACAAAATAGGGCGTGCATGAAATATGATTAATGAGGAGACATCTTAAAGTCACGAGTTCATCCCCTTGGATGCAGTAGCCTAATGGGCGGAATATGCCTGGAGCATGACATCCACGTTATCCTGGCTTTATTTATTTTTTTTATCCATTCCCTCCGTGGGACACGTCCACGCAAACGTTACACACAGCCAGAGGAACACTTAATTCTATTTCTCTCTCTCTCTCTGTATCTTTTTCTCTTGCACACAGGGCACAGCAGCACAGTGCCAAGTTCTTTCAATTAAATCCAAGTTCACTTTGGTAAGGTCAATCCCCTAAAAAGCCTGTGATAAGTTTTTGGACTTCCTTTGTGGACTTCCTCTGCTCCTGTTATCCCTATGCTCTCTGGGTGGCTTTGCCTCCTGGAGAAACCCTTTCTTGCCTTTGGCATATAGCCGGGTATTAAGTTCCTTGGCCAGTGCGTTTATTGACCGTGTCTACCGGCTAAGTACCTGCCATTAATCACTAGAGCACACAGCCATACTGAATTAAAGAGCAGCCACAGCCGCAAGAAATGCTTAAGTCCAAATTGATCTGCATCAAGACTATGAGGTGGAATGAGGAGGGCTCAGGAGCTCATGGTCCAGCTGCCTGCATGGAAACACAGTCACTGACCTTCCCCCTGCACCCATCCAAAAAACAGTGTTTTTTTTTTTCTCATGCTGCCTTTTTAAATTTAACCTAGGCTAGAGTGATGCTGTAGGTCAGTGTAGATGCACTCTAAGCTGATTTTGAACAAACAGTCAAGTCTTATTATGGTCATTAAGTTGTGTCCTGGGGCCATAGCTCATCTATATATAACTGGGGCATCAGTGAGGGATCTCAGCTATTACCAAGCCTTTTTCTTGTTTTCAATGTTGAGTCTTCCTCAGAGGGAATAAGCTGGCACTTTCTGCAAGTAGCCAGGAGACAGCTTTGAGCTGTCAAAGAAACGTAGCTGATTATTTTTATCTCTTTAAACCAAGGATATGGACTTTCTTATTCTAGTACAGTAATAAACTATGTCTCTGTTTTTTTTCTCTTTGATACAGAGTTGCTCCTGGATCAGAAATCTGCATTTTTATTTAAATGCTACAAGGCAGCATTTGTGGAACTGAAAACAGAGACGGTGCCCAGAGTTTTACGGCAGAGAAAAGTATAATGAGCCTCTCAGAGTTTCAGAAATATAATAACACCTGATATGTTCTCACAAGGTTACATGACAAGCCCTTTGTGGGCCATTAAAACCCAATACAGTGACCGCTCGAGTCACTGGCCTTTATCACACAATCAGAGCCTCATTATAGCCAGAAGACATAATTCCAAAGATGGCCACCTTCTGCTTATGAACTCTGATCATCTACCCGCGGGTATAAATGTTCAGCAAGCACATCAGTGTTTAAACCAAGTAACCAAATGCTGAATACTTTAGTAAGGCACACAAACTCTAATTCCCCAAAGAAATCAAAGCTGTTACCAGTAACAACAGCCACTTCTAATTTCCCCCCTCTCTAATGTGAGGTGGTTTCCATATTGGCTCCTCTATAAACTGAGGTACCAGCTGATGACAGTGACAAATGGCAGTGTTACTCGGGCAGATGACTATAGAGCCTAGAACAAATAGTTCAGCAGAGAAACATTCAGCCTAGGGGAGTTTCTCTTCTGCTAGCATCACCTCACAAAGCAGGGTCTGCTTCTTATCTACCACCTTGCCTTTGACAAATTACCTATTAGGAATTTAGATTGATCTGAAATTGATTTTTTTTTCTCACATGGATGGGGCTTTCTTTTTTATTAGACCTGCATAATGAAAAATAAAGTTGTCAGTGTTTCTAAGCTCACATATCTCCTTCTGAAAAATTGCATATGTGGCCAAATAATCCCAACTGCTCAGTTATTTGTGACAATTTCTGTGGGATTGTCAGAGCTACTGGAGCACAGAGAGATTTTTAGAAAAGCATGTTTTTTATTGTATGAACTATATCTTAAACTGGTGTCTTTCTCAACTTTTCGCTTTCCCTAAAGATTTGTCAGCAAATCCACGGTGACCTCGAAGTAGCTGTAACAGTGAAGCCTGTGGCTGGGTGTCAAGCAGGATGCATTTTAATAATAACAGGTAATAGATTTGTTAGCATCTCTATGTAACTGGGGAATTAAGAAGAAAAAAAGAGAAACTCAGGGATGCGTTTCAACTGCGTGCAAACTGCCCTCTGTGTGAACTCACAAATTATTGGATTTGCACAATAATATGCACCATTTAGTTAACACCTAAGTCTTTTGATTATGAAGAAGAATTAATTTGTGTTGTGTTTTTTTACTTACTCATTTACTATTCAGAGAATAGTATTCATTTATTATATTTCCGTCTCTCAAAACAATATTTCTTTTTTCATTCACATTTTTGTGCTTAATCAGTTGTTGTCCATAGAGAACTCCTCTGTTAGATTTTGAATGAATCAGCATAAGGAGTATTGGGTGTGAAGAGACATTGAATAGTTTGTCATGCAGCCTTAAAAATGTGGCTGACATTCAGCTCAAAAATGATCATGTAGTCAGTAGATGAAAACTTATGAAACCTGTGTAGACTAGGAGTGTATAAAGTATATTTGTACATTTTGACATTTTAAAATTCAGTTTAAGCTGAAGGACATGTAGACATTTAGCAGCACAGACTGGATGTTATAAGAGGACAGATGTGTTGCACTTTTATCAGCGCCACGGCATTATTTGGCATTGAGTATTTTATAGAGTAAGGACCATCTGAAGAGAAGTAAAATATCAGGCAAAAGTATGCATTGTGAAAATAACTGTAAGCCGCTTTCAAAGCCTGCAGGTTGTCAGCGTAAGGGACTCTTGTTCAAAAAGCCACAGCTTTGAATTTAAAAGGACAAAATGTCGGGGGTGTTTGCCTTTGTGTGTTCCTGCCGAGTAGAAAGTGCATTACTCCATCGCTGTTTTGGGAAAAGGGTTGGGTGCTGTCACTAAGGCAAAAGATTTTCTTCCCATTACACAATGCAGTATCAGCAGTAAAGATATTAACTCTGTATTTAGCATCAAGCGATGTGTCTTTTTCCTTTTCTGTTAAGCTTTTTGGTTCATGGGCATCACAAAGAGTCAGCTGAGGGATTGAAAAGCCAAACGGTAGATGGATATTGCGACACTGTAAAACAATTTGTATTTTTTCTTTTATGTTTGGATTTAAAGTCTTTCATCCTCAGATCGTGCTAATATTAAAGTTGGCCTTCAGCTATATATAAGTTACTAGGCAGAAAAAGAAGACTTTATCATTTCATACTCATACGAGACTCAAGGTCTTTTGTCGTGTCGCTTTTGTCATCTTTTATTAACGGTCTGTATCTTTTCCAAAGAAGTCTCCAAAACTCCAGTTATAATGAACAGATATGACTACAATCACAAATCAAATAGCTTTTCCAAAATTGATTCTCCACAATGGACACTGTCAAATGATTTCAACCTCATAAGGCATTTGGATATTTGCGGTACCACAGACTGTTGCACTGCAGATAAGATTACTCAGCTGTCCCGAGAAAGGTTGACTGTCCAATTATAAGATGAGTGGCAGTGCAGCGTCTGGCCTAGCAAAGTCATTACTGTCCATCTGAGTGACAGTTGGGCCAAACTTGCCAATCTGCAGGCAAGTCGAGAATTATGCACAGCATGAATGTGTCAGAAACGTGACACCCAGACATAGACGAGCAAAGTTGACTAGGAGTTGCATCATAATCTGTACACCAGATTGACTTGATGTTGGTGAAAAATGACCATCTGTGAAGTGTCACTGGCTAAGAGATCACAGATTGACCAAGAAATGTCGAAAGAATTCATGTAGAAATCAAATTTTAGGCTGGAGAAAGGGGGGAGTAAAGGATGGTCACTAGTGATCAATAGTTATACAGCTAGTAATACACTAACATGTAGCTGATGGATTTTGAGTGCATTATTCATTGAGTCAGTGGTTACTGATTGCAAATATAGAAATCACCTTCAGGGACCTCTTCATACCAGTGCAAAAGTTGCCAGTACCAAATGTGTCCGCTGCAATGGGAGCACTATTAAATACAATGGGTGAAGACTTTAACAACCCATCTTTAACTCAACCCCTTTGTTCATTGCGATACCTCTTCTATTTAAAACCCTGGTCAACAGATATTTTCACAGCCTCCAATATCAACAAGGCGTTTTTTTCAAATGTTTCCAGGTTTCTATGAGAGTCCTGGTTCTCTGGTGTAATCACTCCAGATGCTTCTGCTGCTTGAGAGCTCTGCGTATAAAGCTTAAACCAGTTTGAAAAGAAACATGAAAAGGAGAGGGCGGAAAGAACAAAGCTAGTTGTTCCTCATCGGTTAATTAGCGCTAGTTTATAAAGGTATTCTTCGCACTTTGGGAATTGAGTGGCAAAGCGTATTTCACTTTTCGCCTTCCTCTTAGTCGTGTCGTCACATTGTTCTGTTGTATCCAGGGATTTAGTGGGCGAGTTCATGCTCACCATTTTTCCCTTTCCTTTTTTCTTCAGTCACATTCGCAGGTCTGCATTAGCACACGCGCAGTCTTAAGCATGTGCTGGTGAATGGCTCCTTAGGGAGGTTCATGTTATTTCTCTGAATTAGTCATTTCATGGGTAGTGTAGTTAGGGCCAGATGGTCAGATGTTACCGAAGGAACACATTACAACAGTTGGTGACATAAAAGGGATTTATTCTGTGGGTGATCTCACTGTGTCCAGTGGTGAGGATGTTCAGTGATTTTATCAGTGTATTTTATTCTGCTTTTCAGCGGAAGAGCACAGTTTTATTGGGCTGCTGACAAACGGACCATACCCTATTGTTGCTCGATCTGATGTAGTAAACCTCTTCAACAGGGAGGTTTGTCTTGAAGCTCTCTTCACTCTTTTATCAGCATCTCCTGCACTTTGTATCTTTCCTTGTGACTTAGCAAATACATTTTACATTTGATGAGTTCTGGGGAAACTATTCTGACACACTGTCACGCTGTTTCACTTCTACTTTTCTCATGTCTCAGGACATTACCTGATGAAACCATTTATTCCCATCCCGTCTTGGTCCTGAACTGTCATCTGTTTTATTTCCATCTCCAATAGTTTTTTTTCTATTTGCAATTTAAACCGTAACATCTTTCATGCTGTGAAAGTTGTGGCTCGATGGTGTTTCTTGCTGTGTGTTTGTATGTGCTTATGGTTATTTTTGCTGTTCTCCACTAACCTTCCCGTTATCCCGCTCTCACTGAAAACATGCTTTTGTCAACAGAAAATCAAAGGAGCTGAATCTTCTTTAAGTTTGGAAATACTCCCTATCTGAAAACTGCTTCTAGGTCTGTTAATTCTGCGCGGTGGACAGGCACCGACAGTGCTTGCCAATTTGAATACAGACTTTGCCTTTGTGGTGTCAGTGTGGTTTTTCAGCTGGAGCAGTGACATCTCAGCTTCATTGCCTGATCATGCCTGTTCCCCTTCCCTGTGAATAATAAAGTGGTGCATGTGTGTGTGTGTGTGTGTGTGTGTTTGTGTGTGTGTATGCATCCAAGAAAATTTGCGTTGTGTAGTTGAATGATACCATACAGGGAGAGAGGCAAAGTGTTAAACAAATTGTGTCAAAGCAGATGTGTTGGTTTCATCTTGTGAGGTGTTTCTTTTTCTATTACACTCAACACTTTTTGTATGGTTGTTCTCGAACGTGTGTATGAATTTGTATCCATGTTTACAATAGTTTGACTGGATGGAGTTATGCCAAGTGCATAACGATTCGGGGAGAATTGTGAGCCTTGGACAAACTAGATAACACCGAATGGACTCAACTGGACAACTTTGATATCATCGGACTACATCAGAATCAGATATAAAATCTTTTGAAGGTGGTGAAAATGTTCTCATACTCCTCACCAGTGTTTTCCCTCATTCCTTCTCTGCCTCTGCTGTGTTTTTCATTCATTAATACTCCGAACACACGATCCAATCTTTCCCTCTCTGCTCTGATTTGTCATGCTCATTTCTTTTTGTATTCTGCTATTTGAACAGTGCACCAGTGCTGTTTTCGTACCCGTAAGTAGTGACAGAGGGAGGTTTAATTTCAGCATTTTGAATGGGTGTCATTCAAGGGGAAAATGTCGAACTTAAGATTGCAATCTTCCTGCAAAGCAGAGCATGTTTTTGTGCTAAATTGAGATTCTGGCCCAATGGGGAAAAACGCGAGAAAGAAAGAACTCTTTGGCTATCTAGATGGAAAATCTAAAATACCCACTTTATATTATTGAATTATCAGTCAAAACTATCAGACAGGTCCATTAACTAACAGCTCTGACTTTGCAGCCTTTCATATTGCATTTTCCTACTTGTGTGTGGATTCTGGCACTCACTAAGCTTTGATTTTGCTTAAACTTTGCCAACTTTACATCTTTAATTCTTGTTTCTAAGCACTCAAAGGCAGGCTTAGCCAAAATACAGGGCATCCAAAAGCACAACATGTAACTGTTTGTTTGTTTTTTTAAAGTCAAACATGCTTGGATGCAGAAGAGAAAACAAGATCTTAGTAAAATGTTCTTCTTACAAAAAAATACAGATAAACATGTGGCATGTCTTAACATCATGTACATACCAACACTTTATGAGCACACCTGTTCATCATAAGTATCATTGAATCATATGGTAACAACTAAGAGCATTTAGCACATGTAGACCAAGAAAACACTATAACGATCAAACAAAACATCAGAATGGAGAAGAAAGGTGTTTTACATTACTTTGAACCATATATGGTTGCTGGTGACAGACGGGGTGGTCTGAGTATTTCAGAAACTGCTGATCTATTGTTACTTTCCCATACAACCATCTCTAGGGTTGTGTGAAAATTTCCTGCTGATGCCAGAGGTCAGAGGAAAATAGCCAGGCTGCTTTGGGTTCACTTCTGTCAGTTAGCAACAGGAAGTTTAGGCTGCAATTTACACAAGCTACCCAAAATTGGACAATAGAAGATTTGTAAACAGCCTGATGAGTCTTGATATTTGCTGTGATCAGAATTTGGCTCAAGCAACATGAAAGCATGGCATCTATTCTGCTTTGTATCAAGGGTTCATGCATCTGGTAGTGGTGTTGTAGTGGTGTGGGAGATATTTTATTGGTACATTTTGGGACCATTTAAATGCAATGGTCTACCTTACCATGTCTTTATTACTATAATGCACCTATCTTCTAAATGTTGCTTCCAGCAGCATAATTCACATGCCACAGTCATCTCAGAGTTTGTGGTAGGATGTGGTACAATGGGAAAATTTGCATCATATATGTGTAGCAAAAAAAATCTGCAGCAACTGAATGATGCTAACACGTTAATATGGACAGAAATCTCTGAGAAATTTTACCAGCACCTTGTTGAATATGTGCCACAAAGAATTACGGTCTGAAAGCAATAGGCAGTTAAAGCCAGTACAAGCAGTAGTCACAGTGGAGTATAATTTAGGAACAGCCAAGAATCACCATGCTTCAGCAGCTGTCTCAAAGAAAGCGGTCTTATAAATGATTCATGAGTGTTCTGCTTTGATTCTTTTCACATTATATGTAAATACAGCTACGGGTGGACAGAGCCCCTTCGAAGTCTAATTCGTGAGACTAAATGAGACCAAGACTGGCTTTTTTTTAATCCGCCAAAATAATGTGACCCCATGTTAAATTTCCCCCTTAACTGTACTATGGAGAAAAAGGAGAAACAGAAAAAAACTGAGATAAAATTCCCCACGCACATAAAAAAAAAAAGCCTCAATCCTGACAGAATTTAACAGCGGCCGTAGCCTGCTCCTGCCTATGCTGGATATGAGCATGGAATGACTAATTCAATTACAGATGCACATAATGAAGTGAAGATTTTACAAAACATGCACATGCACACCCATAATCAATCGCATGCACACGGAGACCGCCACTTCCACATAAGTGAGGAGAGTTCACTCATTTTTATTCCTTACGCATGTATCCTGATTCCAGCAAGTAAAAGTGACCTCTCACACACTCTTTTGATAATTTTGTCACGCAGATACTCAAGAGCAGCTACGGACACAAACACTTGGTTGCTCAAGTAAACAGGAAGACGTTTATCTTCAAGTACAGGCCTTGATAAATTAAAAGAAATGAGACGAAACAGGATTCTGGCACACCATCACTACTCATTGACAGAAGGTTGAAACTTATATATTCTAAATCAATTGCAGAAAGAGGAAAGAATTTCTAATTGATTTTAACACTAGAATCCTTACTGGTCTCATGTCTTGGACACCGAGGTGAAGTGAGGAGCTGAACTGCCAGCTGGTCAGCACTTGGTGGTGAGTTGGATCAAGTAGCATAAGCTCAGGTTGGGAAGTCCTTGAACTCTCACGGCTGGTAAAGGTTTGGCAGCATTTTGAGAGAGACGGGTGACATTTAGGGACCAGTTTCTACATCTCTGTTGCTGACATAGCTGCAAAGGGTAAGGCTATAAGGAGGCTGGTGCTTCAAGTGGCAGAATTTCTCGGCACAGGGTGGTTTGGTGGCCTCTGGATCAAGTCTCTGCCTTTTGCAGATAACATGGTTCATCAGGCGATCTCCTCCAGCTTGCACGGGGGTAGTTTACAGGTAAGTGATATGGTTTCCCCACCAGAACACTGTAGCTTAGTCATTCAGAAGGTGGTCAGAGTAGACCACTCGGGGTGGGGGTGAGGTATTTCGGGCATGTTTAACTGGGAGGTGACCATGGGGCAGACCCAGGATCTGCCTAGACCGATGTCCTTGCACTCAGAATAAGCAGCCTGAGACTGAGCGACAGCAGCTTTCTAACCTTGCCACACCATGCACTCTGAAAACAAATCCTTATGGTATAAAAGTGTCTGTGTGTATGTGTGTGTGTGTGCGTGTGTGTGTGCGTGTGTGTGTGTGTGTGTGTGTGTGAGAGACACTTGAACATACCTAGGTCTTTAAAACCAAATGAGAGTGTTTGGTAATTTAAGTTCAACACAGGCTATGAATCCAGCAAGTGCATAAATATTAGGTTCAAAGATGGTCTGGATTAATGTAGTTGACAGTTTTTAAGTTTTGCCAATCAGTGAATCATCACATTATTATTTCAAACAACAGATGGCAGTTGTATAGAGGCTGCACATGATTGACAGCTACTGTCTTGGTGTCAG
>VOQK01021342.1:9973-23315 GCA_015052645.1 Benitochromis conjunctus
ATGCAGAGAGACATGAAAAGCCCCAGGTTTTTACGACTTCACTCAAAGATTCCTGAAACGCTTTGTAACAGCAGATAATGGTAATCTGCCTTGTTTGTGGCTCTGTACTGAGCAATCAATATGGTAAAAAGGGGAGGGAAAAAAAGTCACGCAGCTTAAGAGAAAGTTGATTTGAATGAAAACAATAGAGTGATTTTTTTTTTTAAAGTCTGTTTTGTCTATACTTCCAGATAGATCGGCGCTCATTATAAATGCATGCACGGCGCGCTCTGTCTTTCTCAGTGCCTTTATGGGCACAGTGGAGCCACTCTAAAATTTAAATCAACCCACTTCAAGATAAATGATAGCGCTCGCAAACCTTATCCACTTAAATGCACCACACTAAACTAACACACTAATTAGAGAAATTTCTTCGGAGACCTATATCACAAATGCAAAACACACAAACAACAGTGCTTCATTGCTCTAAGTACAGTGTGTGACACCTGAGCAATCCATTACAGCTCGTTTCATATTGATTGACAAAGTAGCAACATAAAGTAATTATAATTGATTCTAGATGAGGCTCAGCCTGCCATACACAGATCCTCCTCCTCCTCCTTTCTCTCTCTCCATCTCACTTACTGCTTGGAATCTGAATAGGGAGCTCGGGTAATTAGGTCACGCTGTTAAATTTTTAATGATCTCTGAAATCATATTCATGCTCACAGTGTGTCAGGTACACGTACAGCCAGCCTGGAGTGATACATCACCATTCTATGACATGAACAGAAGGCCTTAGCCATTTAATTGTGTGACCTTTTCGACCGAGCACCAAGTGAAGCCATCGGGAGAGCGAGGTATTTAGTGGGAAAATGAGTGATTGGGTATTGGTGAGACGAACAATGCACAAGCTCGTCATAATAAAACAGATTCGCACATTTTGTGTGGCTCGGTGTACGCATGCAAAGGAGGGGGTCTGTGTTGGGGTAGTTTGATCATGGTTTTTATGTTGCATTTATATGAAGATGGTGGCTCGGTTATGGTCAAGGTTGAGGCTAAAGGGCATGGGGGTCAGACATAGAGACAAAGGCTGGGAACACAGCTTGCAGCTAGCCCATAATTTGTAATGACAGATGATCATGTAGTAGGAAAGAACTAGGGAAAAAAATTCATGGAACGTCTTCTGAATATGCAAATATGTACATAATATGTAGACAATATTTCTCTCTTTTTTCGATCTCATGAACCCAAGTTCCTAGTAAATAGTACAGTAACACACACACACACACATATATATATATATATATATATATATATATATATATATATATAAATGTGTGTGTGTGTGTGTGTGTGTGTGTGTGTGTGTCTGTGTAGAAACTGGTTATCTAGTGCAGTATACCATAAAAACTAAATACTGGTTATACCCTTCACTGTTTCGTCAAGTTAGCAGCATATACTGTACATTCCTTGTTATGTGGCTTTTTTATGTTAGCAGAAGGTTGAAGCTGAAGTTTTGTGATGTAGTTTAGTTTCAAAGGGCCAAACACTGATGTGAATGTAAACTCCAATAACAATGTGAAAAAGTATTATATGAAGTGATTTTTTAAAGTATTTTATTTTGAAGGGTGTCTGTGTATATGTGTTAGCCCTGTGACAGACTGGCGACCTGTCCAGGGTGTACCCCGCCTCTTGCTCCAGGACAGCTGGGATAGGCTCCGGCGCCCCCCGCGACCCTGAAAAGGATAAGCGGCTGCGAATGGATGGATGGATTTTGAAGGTTTGACTGTCTGGGAGATCTGCTCTGATCTGCTAAATGACTTTGGGGACTCAACATTTATTATAGCACTAACACACAATGGGGCTCTCTCTTTAGTAGCGAGAGAACTTTCAAAATAAAACTTTTACAAACATAGCATGGGATAGCATACTGAGCTTGTCAAAGGAGAAATTAAGCATATACTGACTTTTCGACTGTTAGCAAAAATGCACATTTAGAAAAACATCGTGCAAGAATTAGGATCTTTTTGTTTTCTTGTGCTACTTGAGTCCAAGCATTAAATGGGATCTGATTTTATATATACAAAATTTTGTTGCACTTCCAACAACTGCTTCCTTTGCCAGTTACTCACATGGTCACATGGCACTCTGTAAAAGGTGGCCGGCATTTGACCTGGTGCTTGATCTTTTAAGAGTGAGTTTTTTTTCTTCTTTAATAAAGAAATTAAAATTTGGAAAATTAGCAGTCCAGCAGTGGATGCTCTTTTGACCTCTTAGCTTAGTGTTAATAGTAAGTAAAAGCACAGCATCCATACATTACTGGCTTAAAGAGATGCACAAATGACATTAAGACTACAACAGAAGACAGTTTTAATGAGAACTAGAAAGAAAGCATTCTGGAGTTGAGAGGGAGAACCTTTGTTCACCTCACACATGTAAAATCCTTCATTAGTGAGTGATTGCCTCATCCGGTGCCAGCATCTGACAGTTAGGTTGGCTTGATCCCCTATAATTACCCTTCCCATGGAAATGATTGCATCTTGAGTTTCCAAACTGACAACTCTATTTGGACACAAGTAATCCGCTTTCTTGGCTGCAGCTGATACCTGAGCATAATCTGCCCAGTCAAGCAGCAAAGGAATGGCTGCACGCTCTCTTGCTGCTGTGGCATGAAACCCAAACGATGAAGCTTCTCCCTCGTTGCACTCTAGTAATTTAGCCCATCCTGGGTTTGTGGGTTTTGAAGCATGTATTTTTTCCCCCTTTTTTTTTTTTTACTTCATCATTGTAGGGGCTTGCATGGCTGAAAGGAAATGGAGATGTAAATGGGGATAGGTTTGCCAGCCTATGTAGTGCGATGTCAGGCACAATCCAGAGATCAGATTAAGCCATACAGTATCCATCCACTTAAAAGTAGTGGGTACTGGCAAGATGGAGGGGATAAAACTGCACCACAGAACACCATTAAATGCTGTCTTTCATTATACTAAACCCTCCTGCAATAAAATCCTGCACCCCCCCTCCCCTCCCTCCCCCATAAGCAAACAGGCAAAGCTCTTGTTTCTCAGTTGTGACTTGTGTCACCTTAATTTAAAACTCTTCAGAAAACAAACACACAACACGGCGATTAGGATCTTCACAGCCGGATATATCAAGGAGCGTATCAAACAGCTAGCAGTGAGATTTTTGTTGACAAAGCTATCCTCTGGGACTTGCGTATGCACTGCATAGTCTATTCATAGCAGTAATTTGACACAAATCAGAACAAACTCTCACACATGCATAGGTGTTAGCACTAAACTAGACTGTGAAACTAGGCTGTGGATGTGACGGTTGTGCGTGGAAAAAAAAAAGAAAAGAAAGAAAGACAAATACAACAATCTAAAGAAAGTAAATGGATAGAAGTGACACCTTAAAAAAAAAAGACGTGGAGTCTTTCACTCATTAGTGGCCCCTGCTGTTAATAAGTCATCGTGCGAGAGGCACGAAGGACAGGCCTTGAAGAAATGACAGCCCCTTCTAATGGCACGTTGTTGAAATTAAAATTCACAGGGAGATGATGCATCGGGAGAAAGTGAACTGAAAGCATTGCGTGAGTTAAGGGAAAAAAAAAAAATAAGAGAGGAGGATGTCGGGGTGGTGGGTGGGGATAAATAACAGAGGATGAAATGACTCCCATAAATAGAGCTGCAGTCTGGAAGCCCATTAGGCACGAAGCAGCCAACATGACAAGGCAATGATGCTGGGTAAATACTTAGTGTTTATTCATTTAAATATCCTTCAGCTGGCTGAAATAATCATGATGAACAACTGCTGCCGTAGCAGAAGATTAAGTGGCCCAAATAACACGCAGTGATATAAAAACAATTTTGTGTAGCTCATTTACAGTAGGGCAAAAATATCATTTGACACGCTGTAGCTGCGCTCGGCAGAACGGGCATAACTGATTTCTTTTCCAGCTGCGGATTTCTCTGAATCAGGAGGGACTAATGCAATCAGCTTTTCACAGCTTGTTTATGTATTTATCTATTGGCGAGTGTACGGTTGTCATGTTTGCAGAATCCCCGTTTGCTAATAAGGCTAAGCCTCTTCTCGTGAGCCTGGAGCCGCACGGCTAAGCTTTCTTCCTCTCGGGCTGAAAATAAGTCAAAATGGAAATCAATTGGCCAATAAGTGAATGTATCACGGTCCTAATGGAAGAAGACATTATGCAAGCTAATGTTCGCAGATGCAAGTCTGCAGAAAGTTTTTACACTTAATAAATGAAATCTATCACGACGTTACGGGTGAGAGAAAATTTGAGATCAGATTCTGCAGGTAGGCTAAAATGTTTCCCGCCTTCAACTCGGGTCTTTGAGGGACGGATCCCCTAAACTTCTGCCACCGATGAGGCCAAGACTGAAAAAGGAATTTTTTTTCCATACGCAGCAGCGAATCTGTGCATGTGTCTCTATGTGTGCAACCTGGTGTGCTGAGGAGAGTGAGAGGAGCTGTTCGAGAAAGAGTTGTGCTATGTAACTTTATGATTTGACGTCTCAGGGCATGCGAGGTCACCAATAAGAATGTGTTTATGCACAGAGTGTGGGTATCTGTGACTTTTTTCCTCTCTTTCCTCTCCTCTTTCTCCCTCGTTTCTCGCTGTTTTTAATTATTTACAGTTTTTTGAGGGGGTGGAAAAAAAAAAGAAGAAGAAATAAGTAGTCAAGCTTTTGGACATTCCTGATGCTGTGCTGCACTTTCCCTCTGAAATATCATGCATATTTAAAGTTAATAAAGCATATTCCTTACCTTTTATCCAGGGCCTTTTTAATGCGGGGCATAAAGCGAATGAAAAGTATACGTGTGTGCGCATATTTGTGTGTGCCAAATCTGTTATTGACCCTCACCGATAAGAAAACTTGAAAATCCACGATCTGAAGTTACAGCCAGTTCCTTAGCGGCTTCGTGACCTCAGACTCTAAGGTTACATCATGTAAGCCGGAAAATACAGACAAACCATTCTGGATGTGGCATCATTTACCTGTCACACACAGCCAGTCACAGTGTCACGAGTTCAGAGAAAAAAAAAGTAAGAATAATGTTCGTCGAGTCCAGTCCACTGTTGAGTCCAGTGAAAAATCGTGAATAAATAAAGCAGTGGGGCGGCTGCTGCGTGGGGCTGGCATTTATTAACAAGTGAGAGCGTAAGAAATGATAACTGTTATGAAAAGGTGCGAGACTCTGTTTCTGATGATACGCTTTTGAAGATGTAGCAGCGATTAGATTCAAAGTGGGAGTGGACAAATATGAAGCTGAAACAATGAACTGATTAATGAGTTGACAGAAACCATTCTGACTGACTAATTAGCGAATAACTGTTTAGCCATTTACCATGCAAATGACATGACAAGGCTACAGTGAATAATTTGAAAGGAAGTTCAGTCAGAGTCACTATTGTCAAAAGATTGGAGCCATTTATTTCTAAAAACACGACTCTGAGCTGCAGGAAGGTCCCAGAACAATGTTCATAGGAAGACAGTTAGAGGAGAAGACAACAAGAGCAGGAAGTGAAGTGAAGTGTATCAGCTAAGCTATTCATTGTGAGCAGGTATTTAGACCAGCTGATATTTGTGGGACTGTCTGCCTGACTGAGTACCATTATGTCAGATGCCACTGCGAACTCAGAGACGCATCTACGCCTCGACACAGTATATTTAATGTGACGCCTGGGGCTCCTTCACAAGCTTCTGTATGTACTGAGTTAGGCCTCTGTCCAAACAGGCTTAGAGACAATTGGAAATGCCCTGAAAACCCTTGGATTGCTGGGTAAAAAGTGTATTCTCTGACTGGTTCTCAAGCGGTTGTTGAAGGTTACTGGCTAGCACTGAGTGAAATCAGTTTTACTTTGAAGGTAGATGGTCTGTTCAGTTTGTGTCCTCTGGTTTCTCCATTACATGAAGATTAATTGGCAAGTGTTTGCAGACAAGTTGCTGTTTTCCATGCAAACAACCACAGCAATCTAGCTAGTGACCAAATCATCCCAAATAGGCTTTTAGTGCAGGACCTTTTTTGAATTTGATTTCACCTATTTACAACCAGCAACTTCCAGCAACTGCTCACCAGCCAGTTTATGACCAACAGTTGCCAGATGGTTGCCAACCGGTCTCTAGGCCGATGAGACTGGGGATACTCAACTCACTACTGCCTACACCCAGTGTATAATGGCAAAAACAAAGAACAAACCAGTATTTGAAGAAGAAGCTAACAGACAGGAGGTTGTAAGTAACATGTCATTATTTTTCTTATATTTTATAAACAACTACTTAAAGAAAGGCTGTGAAAATTATTATAAATAGACACCGAACTCATGATGCACTGCTCTCTGTATAATTTGCAAAATTTGCAGAGTATCACAGTATCGCAATATCACTAACAATATTTTTTTTAAAGTTGACTTCACTGCCCTGTCATAAATTGCATTGGTAGGTGTACTGTGTGAAATGGCCTACTTATTTTGGTCACATACTTTCAAATTTAATTAAAAAAGAAGAATCAGCATATAGTAACTAGATTGATGTTAACTGTTTGTGGTGGTCCTTCTCCCGTGCTATGTGCATGTAAGTACAAATGCAGGTACTTGTGCATGCCTAAGTGGTTTGACCAAACCAAGATGTGTGCCAACCAGGAGGGGGGGTGTTCTGCTGTGAACAAAAGGCTGCTGGATGGAGGATTTGGAGGGAAATCTTGACTGGAGATCCTCATAAATCACTGGCCTAGCTGCTGGATTCTGACAAGCCTGTATAGCTTTACCTGCTGCTGCTGTTCGCTCTCGTGCCCGCCTGCCTGTTCATCTCCTGTTTATGCATATCCAGTGAATATCCCACCTCTCCTCTCTTTGAATAGCCCTCCCTCTTCTTCTCCCTCTTTCCTCCCCTCCCTCTTCTCTTCTGTTGTCCACCATCTGTATTTGGGTAGCCACCTCTTTCTTCTCCTCCCTTCTTCCTCACTCCCTCCGACCGCCCTCCTGTAGGCCTGGTTTTCTCAAGGCCTGGCAAAGCCTGGAGCCTCCCAAAGACCCCTCTTTTCCTTGCTTGGCTGCTTAATTGATTCTGCTGGGGCAAAAAAGAAAAAAAAAGAAGCGATATATACCTCATCACTTATTTATGCTGCTCTTTGATATGAGTGATATTTAGGAAGGGTTAATATGTATAGGGTTAATCCTTGCGGGGTGAGAATTTTTGAAATTTTCATGAAGGACTGACCAATGAGATGAAAGAAAATGAAAGAAAACGAAAGTTGGAAGTTGCGGCGCAGGCATCTCTCTGTGAGATGTTGTTACATCCGCACACTGAAAACCAAATTGGGGAATGAAGCCAACTTTTGAGGAATTTATTTTTGCAATAAAATCTTAAATCCAACTTTTCACATATCGGCTGGGAGCACTTGCATATCTTATTTTCTTTTCTAATGTTTTTTATGAAGGGCCACAGAAAGTTTAGGTGAGGGGGAAGAGTGACGGTTAGGTCTCTCGGTATGGCAATTTTTTCACCGTATATTTTCATCTACATATGCCGTTTTCTTTCAGGCAGATGTGTAGGCACAATATGCGAGTAAGCGCCCACGCACATGCATGTATAGTCTGTGGGTGCTGACAAAGGTAAGAGAGACCATGCTCAGAGGCTGGTGCGTGGAGGCTTGTGGGGCTGCGGTCCCAGCATATTCATAAATCAGGCCTTTCAGGGAGCTGTCAGAGGCTCCATAATGAGGGTCATTACTCAGGCAGGGTGTCAAAGCTACTATCACAGGGACCCGTCCCTGGAAATCACACTCACTCTGCTCCTTGTTAAATAAACAGTGCAGTATACAAAATGGCAAACAAGCTGAGGGTCAATCTGATGCAGTGCGAGGCCAGGCAGGCCTCCAGAGTAATTTATCCTCGGGGAATACCTCTCGGCTGGGGAGATGGATTACAGCAGGCCCTCAGAAAAGATTAATGGAAATAAAATCATGGAAAAAAGGAACAGAGGGAAAGAAACGTGAAAGATTGAAAGAGAGGACAGAAGACGATGGACAGACAGAGGGTTCAAAGCGCATTTTAGCGTAGGAAACTAAATATTTTCACGATCTCATCCTGCTTTGTGTGAAACTTCATTTCTACTTCACAGAAAGCAGAATTCTGAGTTCAAGACAAAATCCAATATTGTCAGAGCCTGTTTTTTTTGTTTTTTTTTTTGCTGACATGAGGAAGTGGCACCTATCCTCAGTCTGAGCTCACAGTGCTGATGTAATGGCCTAGTAATAACAGTGTCTGAATCCGCGTTATCAAATATTCATCCTTATATTGCCTTGCTAATATCTAACACACAGCTTTATTAATTTGGGGTGCTGGAGGTGGTGCGGCTTGGCGGCTAATGGCAGATCAGAGAGTTAAGATAAAGGAGATGGACATCTGAATTGTCTCTTCAGCGTGGAAGCGCTATCACGCGGGACACAACTACTTGGGCGCCTCCCACAAAACCTGCTCTTTATTTTCAGTTAATTACTGTTAATTATTCACTTTTTTTATTGCAGATGTCAAGTTGGGACATATCTCTTTTTTTTCTTTTCTTTTTCACTCTGGATAACCATTATGCAGTAATTTTACTCACGTCAAAACACACTCATCTAAATACGCCAGTAAAAGAGCAATGAGCAGTTGTTAATATTTATACCTTTAATCTTCGTTTTTAATATATTACATCATATCTCTGCGCGAGAGGGCACGGCCTTCACACACAGACACACGCTCGCGGACTCGCGCCAGTACACTGTGCGAAAAATTGAACGTAAGCAGTAGCTGAACGTTTTCCTTTACAATAACCATTTACAGACTTAAAAAAAAAGAAATCTGTGAAGAAAATGTAAATTATCAATAACGCTTCATATTCAAGCTGCTGCAAGGACAGTGCAATTGTCATATAGGGTCTGTTCAAGGACAAAATACTGAAGACTTCCTTCATAGTGAGGATGTGCCCTCTTCTCTGTTCTCCCCGCTAACCAAACAGCTAGAAGTGCTGCTTTCCCCCCCCCCTTTCACCCACTGATTTTCAGCTCACCTACCTGAAGGCAAAAAGATTAATCTTTTACATCTGTGAGTTTTAGACAGGCACTCATGCTGTGCGAGACACTGCTAAAGCAGCCAGCCCTTACGCAATGCCAATTAATGATTTTGTCATTTTAGTGACAAAGGGGGTGGGATGGGGGCGCTGCTGTGAGTTTGTCGTAGTACTTTTAAGGCACAACTGCCGTTGTAATTTGGGGCCATCTGTTTCAGCGGCGGGGATGAGAGGGGGGGGTACAGAGAAGAAGAAGAAGAGGAGAAGGGAGCAAAGCTGTGAGGAAGACAGTAGGAGTGTGATGATGCGTCTGTGCAGCTAGCTACCGTAGAGTGCACGCCGGCTGCCATGTCTTGGGGACATGCGGGGAACATATGTTGTCTTGGAGCCCCAGGGCTGACATTGAAGATGAGGAAAGACGGTACTTCAAGGCAAATGTTTTCCCTGAAGTGAGGCTGCCACCGCCTATACGGCTCAGAGTGTTGACAAGTCTCCCGTGGACTACCAAACATTAAGATTTACACACAAAATGTAAAGGGCGGCTAAGAAAAAAAAAAGAAAAGAAAAAAAAAAGTGCTCGCCGGCAACGGAGATTCCCGGACTGTGAACAGAGAGGGACGTGTGGCTTCCCAAAACTGGAGCATTTCATCAGATTAGCCTGGAGGAGATGCATAATCACACATGTACTCTACATGCACCTGCGGCTTTGCTTGTAGCTGTAACGGTACTCCGTGGTAGCTTAGCTGAGCTGAGCTTGTGAGGCCGAGGGAACGCTAAAGTAAGGGGATGTTGTGAAACTCTGCGGTCATAAGCGGTGTTTAAATATAGAATTTGGCCGACAGCTGTGCTGATACTGATCTGTCTTTTGTTTTTTTCTTTCTTATTTAAAAAAAAAAAAGCTGTTTTAAGCCTTTGAGCTTTCTATCAGGCGACCTTTAAACACTTAGCTAGCACAGAATTTGATGCGGCCGAGCAGATAAACATCAGCCACCACTATCAACGAATGTCATCTTATTAGCCGAAACACTGAAAGCAGTCAGCAGGGTCAATATCAGCTGATATATTCTTGTTTTTCTACTGAAAAACATACATTTTATTGCAGAAAACAGGCTGCAATCAATGCAGATGTTTCCGGTTTAATAATATGCACATCTGTCATTCAGAGGACTTCATTCTTTTCACTGTCTCTCACTCTTTAGAGCAGCAAGTGCGTTTTATAATGACAAGTGCGTAGCTTCTTATGTTTAATAAAACTGTCCATGTTTCATACACAAGTTCTTAGTGAATACGCCGTGACGTTAGTTTCAAAAAGTTTTTTTTCCTTACTCTTTAATGTCCTTCGCCAGAGGGCTCCAGTCTGCTCTGATTGGTCAGATGGCTGTGCAAAGTTGGAGCAATTGTTACCCCAAAAAACCCCAAATATTGGTGGTAGCCCTGCAGCCATTTTGGACAGAACACCCAACGGTCATAATACAGAAGCAGCTGGATGAAAACCAAAATTCGAAGTACATCCTTACTGGAAACGTTAACCCCCATTTAGCCACGCAATGTGCTACAACTAAGGGGTTTGTCTTCTGTTGCTGGGACATTCCCATCAAAAATAAATGAAATCCAGTGGATTTTTAGTTAGAGGCACCTGATAAATAGCAGCTAGGTGGACATTATGCAAATGTGTTACAGAGTGACATAGATAAACCTGGGGGGAAAAGAGCCCAAACTCCAAAACCAGGCAGTTTATCAGCCTGCTCTAAATGCATCCTTAGGCGATAATAACGTTCAGAGATCTTTAACACCTTACAAAAGGGATGGAAAGCAGGAAAAACACCATAGGGAAGCATCATTTGGGCCCTTTATGGGTCAGGAAACACAGCACACTCTGACGTCACACTTCTTAAACATAACCAGACGTAAAAGAAAGACAACATAAGCCAACAAAGTACTTTAAAAGTACTGGTGGAATATATTTAAAGCAGTGGTGTTTGAGTTCAGTTTAATGCATGTACTACTGCTCAGTGAGTTTGACTTAAAACACTTTATACCCAAATGCAGCGCTGCACCCTGATGGCTGGCTGAGAGCGACACAATAATTGACCCAGCTTAATATCGCTGAGGTGTTTGCACGAGAGGAGAGCGAGGGCCTTCATTAGGGCCTCGCTAGCAGAGACCCTAAGTGTCTCGCTCTTCTCTCCCTCTCAGCTACATTCAGACCTATGATGAATGGCTGTAGAGATGGACTGCTGCCGAGGGAGAGTGCCTGACGGGCCCAAGCAAAGCCTTGGATGATGAATAATGACTCTGTAGCCATTTCCCCACAGGAAGTGCTCAGACTCCGGTCGGCTCTTCTACAAAGGAAATCTGGTTGACAAGCTCTCCTTAACCAGGGACCGAACCGTATCATGGATAGGTGTAGCTGGGGGGATTGCTCTGAGAAAGTGCGAGACATCACCTCCTCGAGACAGGATTCATCATCTCATCAAAGCTCGCGCAGCATGTGAACCTTTGGCTTTGCCAGTTAAAGAAGGTGCAAGTGTAAGAAAGTGCTTTCTTTCTCGAATGAGAAAGAAGAACTCGCGGCACAAGAGTCAAACTGTCGATGAGAATTTCTAAAAAAGCAGTGGGCGAAAGAAAAACAAGCAAAAGAGAAGGACGAGGCAGCGGAAGGAGCTGACGAAGAGCGCGCCTGCAAATTAACTCTGACTGCTCAACAAGGAGCGTGTGTTGACAGGGGAGAGAGATGATCTGATTTACTGACACAGGCAAAGGATAGAAAGAGAGCAAGCGGAGAGGCACGTGAGACAAAACAAATTCAATCATCTTTTCCATCAAGAGGAAAACCTTAGCCTTTCCTCCACAAAAAGACCCCCCTGGCTTAAATCAATTGCAAACAAACCTGATTCTGCGACGAGACACGGGGGGAATAAACAGTAGCTTTCAATTTAATTCAGCCGCGCGCCCTGGGAGACAAAAACTTTCATCCATCACTTTCATGTGCCTCGCAAGGCAGTTGTAACTCCGAGTGCATGGCGGAACTGGTGACAGCAAGGAACGGTAAATATGTCTCAACAAGCAGCTCCGCTGACAGACTCAACGTGTTTACAGCAGTATACACTTGACAGACAGCGGCAGTGAGAGGCAATACATGCGAGCGACGATCAAGCCTCTCTCAGCTTCCTTTGTAAAGTGCAGTCGGGAGGCGCAGGCTAGGAGGTTAAGTATTTACATCATGCGTCCTTAAAGTGTTTAGTACAGCTTATGCACTTTTTTCAGGATATAAAGAAGTAACTGCTTCTTTATATCCTGGAATTACTTAATATATTAGCAATTGATTAATGGCATCAAGCGATGCTCTCTTGGTCCTATTTCTTTGTTAAATATGCTCATGTATACAATTTTGTTTTTTAAAAATGTGGTATTCTTGAATTGAGTTGTTCCACCTAACAGACCCTCACAAATTATTTCTTAAGGGCTCCTGAGCGGAGGAGGTAGCTCCTGCAGAGGCTTATTGAGAATCGCGTCTCCGTGCGTTTTGTCTGTAGGTGGTCTGTGCAGCACCTGGATCTGCCTAGCCCTGCATAGCTGAAAGCTGGAGCATTAATCTGTCCTGACTGATGATGAACATTAGCATACAGCACGTAGCTGGAGGAATGCGTGCGGAAGTAGTGTGCGCGCGTTGGAGAGCGAGGGAAAGGTGAACTTAAGTGTGTTTAAATGGGCTACCGGTTGCTAAAGCGCACGCGGTTGTGAGTATTTGCACAACCGAGTTGTGTCTGTATGTGCCTGAAATGTGCACAGGGGACAACTTCACCCCCCCCCACCGCCACTTTTTTTTTTCTTTTTTTGAATCACTTCCCTATCCACTTCCTGTCATTAAGGCACACTCATCCCTTCCGTCCTTCCTTCCTTCAAAAATATTCTCAGCAGTTTTTTGTCAATCTAGTAATAATTCAATTTAGCAGGACCGGCCGGGTTGGGACTGCCATTAGTTTGGAGGAGGTGATTTAAGATTGATGACTTGTGTCCCCTGGGAGTCTATTCCTCATCTTTTGGGAGGGTGGGAGGCCCACCGGTGGCCGGGGCTCTTCGGCTGCACCGGGCGTGGGAGTCGTTGAGCGAATTAAGGTTCAGAATTGATTTCCTCCAAATTTAAGCTGACTAATGTGACAAGTGGCAGCTGTGAGCGCCTCACCGCCGCGGCCTCGAATGTCTCCTCCGGGCTCCTCACTGTGACACTGTGCCAGTGCAGGCAATGGAAGGAAATAGCTGCACCGTTGTTCATGCTTGCAGGT
>VOQK01021347.1:10412-21370 GCA_015052645.1 Benitochromis conjunctus
AGCCGGTGGAGAGCAAAGCAATGAGTCCTGAAGAGGCACTGATGGACAGAATGTAGTTGCTGGGAAAACGTGGGTTAAGGTAAACACAGATCAAGTTTGCAGACATTATGTGTCGACATGTAGCATACAGTGTTACTTTTGACAGGGAGTTTTGCTTTAGTTTTAGTCATAATTTACAACAATACCGGTCATACATGTCCAACTTAAATATACTTATGAACTATATACCAACACACTTCTCATACAGACATGAAAGGATACACGGTGGGGTTGAAGTTCTTGAGCAGGAAGAAAGAGGCGCCGATGACGAGAACCAGGAAGAGTGTGTTGTTGTAGAAGATGGAGAAGGTGGTGGCCTCGTAGTCGGCGACCTCGTTCTTCTTCCACAGAATCCTGGACAGGTGATAAAAACCGAATGTTGTCCGTTTCATCTACATGTACCAGGCTAACACAGACCGTGTGCGAACAGAAACAAGGTGGTTGATGTCAAACATGGACATATAACCCTATTTGTGCTCACTGGATTGGTCCATTTGAATGTAAACAGTGACAGTGTCACAGCTTCATCAGCATTTATACCAGCGCTGTGGGTGTGAGTACTCGCTGCTGTATTCTCCTGAAGTGTCGCCACTCAGACAAAACCTTTTTCCCAGAAAGTGTCTTCTTTTCAAACTGTTGCAACATCTCCCTCTGTATAATCTTCAGTACTGATTTATCCTCGTGCTTTTGACTTTTGATGTACGGTGATGTTCACGAGGGCAAGACCAGTGAAGCTAAATGGGTCGTTAATGTGACCAGAAGAGACTGCAGTGGGAGTTTAGCACCTAACCCTGACAGAAGAGGGTGTTGTGATATGCTGAGAATATAGTGTAAATATTATGAATATGATACAGACTAAAATATAGTGAGCCTGTAACCTCACATATTAATGATCTGTCCCATCCTTACCACAATAGATGACTGTTGCTTTCATTACTTTATTACAGTTATAAAGACTTTCTGCCTGCGTAATTCTTTGCCAGAAAAAAAACAGTTAAAGATGAAGTTGGTAGAATTTATAATTGTTTCTAAATAGAGCAATAATACAGTGAATTCTTTAGTGAAAGTCTAATATTGTAGGAGCCACACCAGCCAGTACTTACTATTTATATGTTTGTTTGTTTTTTAAGATCAGTACAATCTACGGTCTTTATTGGCTGTGGATTTGTATCAAGATGGGACTGTCCCTTAAAGACAGATATTAGAACCACATAAAACTCAAAATATTCAAGCTTTTCAGTTTGTTAAAATTAACTTTAATACCACATCGGTCAGGGAGTGTGAGTAGGGTATAGCGTAGTGTGTGAACTGTGTTCAGAATCAAAGTTTCTCTGACTCTGAACACCGTACAAACACTACTCCATACCCCACTCACACTCCCTGACCACTGGAGCTGCATCTCTGGCTGCTAGAGGGTCTCGGGCTCGAGTAGCCATGTCACTTTTAAGAATACTGACACAAACCAGAAATAGTCACATTAACCTGCAACTTTCCCAGAGACAAAAAAAAGGTGCTGCACCACTGAATGAGGTACGTAAAACTGTATCAGTGCAGGCTCAGAGTCAGAGTGCTTTATAACCCACTTCCACTTGGTTTGAAACGCCACCTAAATTGGTGGACCCTCCACACAGCTCAGCAAACTCAAGCGTGTAGAGAGCGTGTAGTTGCTGAATTTGAATTGGGCTTACGTGTGCACTATGTTTTACCTCTCATCTTTCTCCTTGCGGGACATCTTGCGGTTGTCAGCCTCAGACAACTTCCTGGTTACCTCCTTTGAAACAGCATCCTCACGTTTCTGTGCGACCCTGGAGTGTGACGAGCGGAAGATCACAAGCATTAAGACTTTAATCAAATTCAAAACACAACAGCAAACACCGGTAGATTCAGTTTCTAATAAGAAATAATAAAATGATTTGTTTACTCGGTCTGTTGATTCTTAATCTGTTTCAAAGTTTCCCCAGTGAATAACGTCACATCTGTCAATCAAGTTGATCTAATTAAAAAAGCTCTAACTCCACAGAGACAGTTTGACTGCCTATTTGTGTTCAAACTACTGACGATTATATGTTTGTGTTCTTGTCCCCGTGTAACTGAAGTTAAAAGGTATGAATAAAGTATAATATGAGGCCCATTTAATCAAACATATGAGCAGCAACACGTGTGTAGTGGATTTGTCCATCTTACTTGTGTTTGAGCACAAACTTGACGTTCTTGTAGGCAAAAGCAACCAGGTAGGTGCTGACCAGAGTCATCACAGCATACAGAACTGCAGACTGGACCAGGTCCATATGCCAGATCCTCCAAAACAGCCCTAAAGACAGGAAAAACAAACACAAACAGCTGATCAAACTAATTATCTGGGACTGGAGTTTTTCCAAGTGATATCTCCCTAAGCTTCTTTGCGTTTTAATTCATTTGTTAATTCATTCCTCAGCGCACTCCGTATCACAGGGTTATTACGATGCCACGTTAGCATTCCTGATCAATATTATTAACTGTGCTATGTGCTATATCTCTCAATATTACGTGAGCTTAAATGCGTAATGTAGCGACTCCGAAAAGCTGGTTTTTATGGACGGTTTCTCATTTTTCCTCCTCCACTCACTCAGTGTTAGCTAAGTTAGCAGCAGCTAGCTGCCCCGGTCTCTGCGGTACTCACAGATGGGGATAGCAGAAACGATGAGTGCATTTCCGTAAAACAGAGCTGTGGACTTTGCCGACAAGTTTCTGCTGAAATCCTGAAGGAGAAGATCTTCTTCTGACTGCTGCTTGTTGCTGCCTTTGGGAGCCATGAGTGCTCACTGAACGGCCTGTCTGCTGCTCAGCTCCGGGTAGAAGAAGACTGACACGTCGGTGAACGAGAAGAAGAGGAGACCAGAGACGCGTCAGCACTCCGTCTTCTTCTTCTTTGTTTGGACGACGAGGGAGACGTCGTGGCTTGCTGCCCTCCACAGGACGATAAGGACACAGCACTTGTGCCGTTGCACAATAGCGATAGATAGATAGATAGATAGATAGATAGATAGATAGATAGATAGATAGATAGATAGATAGATAGATAGATAGCCGTTTTTATCTATCTATCTATGTTACTTAGCAGATACTTATGTTGTAAGAATCTGCTACTATTGAGACCTTAATGGCAGCATGTGCTGGTGTACACTCCATAAGCGTAATCTGAAGAGCCAGATGAAGAAAACTCCTATGATGACCAAAAGATCAAGGGACCAGTCTATTTTGACCACAACAGAACCCAGCGCTGATGTGAAGGATGTGAGTCTGGTGGCCACATGCTTAGCTCGAAGCAGCTACATGGGTCCCTCCTCCTCTGGGCCCAACACCCAGAGGTGGATTGAGTGACTGTTTATCATGAGATTTGGCACCTGGAGGCTAATGGACCCTGGTAAAAGAAACTACTGTTTCTATTTGGATGCACAAAGTTAGTGTATAATTCTTGTTTTGTGTACATATATAAAGATGTATTTATTATATGCACTGTAAAAAACATAATTTCCATTTCTGTACCACTGTTTTCTTGCCTCATGACACCGAGACAAATTTCTCACTTCTTTACAAACTTGGTAATAAATGTAATTCTGATTCTGAAATTTTTTTTGTGTCAATTCTGTGACCGTCATCATGATAGCTGATTACAAAATAAAAGAATTACGCTCTCTATCCTGTTACACCACATCACCGTGCAGTCACATCGGCATGTCATGCAGCACACTTTAATATAGTAACAGTAGTAGTTTGTTTTCTAACAGTAAACAGGTCAACAAGCCGCTGCTTTAACTGCTCGTCTTACTTCTTATTTGCACCTTCCTCTCTGCAGCATCTGTCATGTAGAAACAGATGCTATCATATCACCAATCCCATTTGTGATGACATGAAAGATAATCTTGAGCAATGTCACTGGGAAGCAGAGATCAGCTGCTTGGAATATTTTAAATTTCCCCACTAGAGGGCGATATCTATCGCTGTATACTCTGTGTGTGTCATTCAAGGTGGCCAAATCTCCAGTCGTTGGTGTAACAGTTGATCTGCAGGTCTCAGATTACTGGGATTTTAGCCAGCCACAGAGAGTAAGGCTGTGGCTCAAAGTCACTGCGTTGCCAGAGTATTTCTCATCCTTAAAAGTTGACTATAAATCAGATATTTTTTTAAGACTTTGTGGAAAAGCTGACACTTTTTGAAGACAATGAAGATAAGTGGATTTTAATTCCCTCAAAAGCACCACATCACTTCAATTCTTTAATTTCCATGTATAGGTTAGTAAAACAGGCCTTCTCTTTACTCTACAGGCTGAGGCCTTGGGGCGTTCCTTCTCATTTCGTAGGGCCCGCACATATTTGCAACTCCTCCTCTACACATATTTCTGACAAGGAGGCCATAGTCCATGCTATTCACTTGAGTGTGACCATACAGTCACAGATGCACAACACATTAGTACACCATGAGCCTTGAACCCCTCTCTTTTTTTATCTCGTCATCCAAGCCTGTCACTTCCCAGCCCCTGCAGACAATTTAGGACTGCAGAAAAAAAACGGACAGATAGTCTGCTGCTGCAGCCAGCACAGTGCTTAACCCCCCACTGAGCTATTTTCTTTCTTTCTCTGTGTTTGGACAGAGGAAACAGCACGCATGTTTGACTGAGTGCGTGTATTGGGGGGGTTGTTGCGTGTGTGTGTGTGTGTGTGTGTGTGTGTGTGTGTGTGTGTGTGTGTGTGTGTGTGTGTGTGTGTGTGTGTGTGTGTGTGTGTGTGTGTGTGTGTGTGTGTGTGTGTGTGTGTGTGTGTGCTTGGATGCAATGCAGACAGGCAGGCTTGCGTGATGTCCCTGTCTTTAAATGGGGATAGAGCTTAGGGATTAACCGTGCACTTCAGGGGTGCAGGAGAGAGGCAAAGAGGAGGAGCGGGAGGGAGGCAGGCAGTGATGCCAAAAGCCCTGCCAACACAATGCCAGACAAGGCTGTTGATCTCGCTCTCTTTCTCTCTCCCTGTCCTGTGTAAGTGCACATGTTTCTGCTAGATTACCTTGGCTTTGGTGACACCATAGACATAACCACTACGGCACAGTGGCACATGCAGGACTCCAAGGCAGCTGGCCTGGCAGTGCTGCAGTTGTAGCTCCTTTCTTGTTCTTCCTTAAGGAGAATTCATCAGCTATAAGCAGTGAAAACTTCCTTTTGAGTTATCTTTTCTCACTTGCCTGAAGCTCTAGGAGCATCTACATTTCTAAAATCTTCATGTAAGCGTGAGGTGATGATACCGTGTGGAAATGCCAGTGTTGTGTGACCAGACCAAAGATGTGAGATCAGCATTGAAGTCTAAGCATGTACTTTATCCGTGAAGCCAGGTTTCATATATCTTACTGATTATCAGACATGAATGCAGTTAGCTTCACAAAAATACAGTCTTAACTCATTGAACATGAATAATGGATTTTAAAACAAAGGTAGTCAGAGAACTAAGTCGCTTTCCACAGCTTTGCACATTATGGAAGTCCCCTGTCACCGCAAGAAATATCTCCCATATGGCATAAAGTGTGAGTGAGCTGCCGTGTTGTCAGACGACATCCTCTGTCTTCAAACGGATAAAAGAGGAACAGCATTTATTAATGTTTTATCACAGACATGTGGCTCTGAAGTGATGGAGTTAGAGGATTCAGAAATGCGGCTTTTAGGTTTTGTTTTCCTTTCCCTCAAACTGTTTGGTTTCTAAAGAAAGAAAGAGAGAACTCTACAGAGCATTTTTATTCTGTGGATTACAGCTGAAGAGGAGCTGTTTTCATGTGCATCATTACTTCTACGTTGTCTCAGAAATGTGTGAGTATATGTTTTAGTTTTAAGTCGCTGTCATGTACCACATTTGAGCAAATGTGCTTTGCCAAACAATAAACTGAAAATTCTTGAGGCTGAATTGAAAAAGCCAAAAAACAAACAAGAAATTCAGTTGAAAGTCAAATGGAAAAGGCCACAAGCGTTTTCCAACAATGGAATTAAAGAACAAACTCAGTCCATAGGGTATAGCTGTAAACAGTGGAATTGCCCAAGGGTGGACCTTGGGCAATTCGCCCTAGGAGTGGCATTGGACAAAAAAACTTGTATACTACCAATAAAGCCATGGCTTAGCTGCCTTGGAAGACCTGGCTTTCTGCTTCAGGTGCTTTGTGCATCCACATAAAAGGGGGCATTTCACATGTCACATCACTTTTATTCTGCTCAAAATGATCCCCGTGAGTGACACCCACTGCAATCAGAGACGTTATCAGATGATGATGATAAAATGGTGATAGAAATCTATAAAGAACACAAAAACATAACAGCAACTGTTGCTTCTTACATACAGCTGATTATTGGAGCTCTGAAAACTTTAGGCTGGATAAATGTAAACATTACAGCTTACTGTCCCATTCCCTGATAAAGAAATGTGGAAATCGCTTTAGTTTGTCAGCAGATTAAAGTGAATTACTTTTATTGATTAGATACGTATTCTTGCTGTGTGTCCTATGCTCTAGTAGCTGCAGTTCCAGCAGTGCAAGAGAGACTAAGAGAGCAGATTAGAATCAAGCATTAAAAACATGTGCACATTTTCCGCACCACCAGAGAATTGCACGCAAATTCCAGTGACAATGTGATGCACTGTTTGAGCTGCTGTCACTTTACATGCTAGATGTTAATAAGGCACAGCTTAACAAGTTGTGCACACAAAGTATTCCACCAGCAAAGAATCTGTTATACACTTAAAAGTCTGCTGTGAATAAAAGACTTTGTGAAAACACTGCAATCCATGCTGATTTTAATCCAAGCCGAACAACATAAGGTACGGTGATTTAGCCCAGTAAAAACACAGAGCCACTTGCATGACACAGAAAACTCTGACTTTAAGCTGGACATAGCTCATTAACCCAATAATCCCACAGTAGACCCCCTCAGCCTGTAAACATGTTTGTTTCTGGGATAAGTTGGTATTTTAACATCAGAGTCTATGGGGGACTGACTTTCAGAGCCAGCCTCGACCCAACTGAAGAACTCAGTTTTGGGCGCTTCATCATTGCTTTTATTTGTCTTTTAACCTCCGGGCTAGGTTGCTGCTTGGCCAGGATCTTTATTGAATGAAATCATTTGCAGCCCCGACAACAAAATTTCAGAGGAGTAGACAGACATGAAAAAACTTCAAAGCACTGCCATGACTGGGGATAGGATGTTATTTTACATTTTTCCTTTATTTAAGTTCAGGTAGAGACATTTGTTGAAATTGCTGGTTCAAAAAGAATCACTGGGTTTCTCAGAGTGCCCTGAGGTGACTTTTATTGTGCCATTTAGATCAAACTGAAATGGAAATACTGGAGCTGGAAATATAGAGTTATCAAAGATCTCCACGCATGCTTCATCTGTTAGACAACAGGGGCAGCTGTCCCTCCCCCTCCACCCACCCCCACAGTAGTCCACCAGCTGCAGGTTGTGGAGATGTCACCAACCCTCTGGCATTGCATTTCCTTTAACATGCCACGTTGGTGTGACAGGCCCTTAATGGCAAAATTTTGCGTTGTTTCTTAAGGCACGAAGACAGTGGCAGCAACATCAGCATCCACCCACTCTCCCTTCCTCCCAGATACACCGAGCAGCCCTTTCACCCCCACTCCCCCACCCATAATGTCTGTCCCTTTCACAGACATTTATTCAGATGGTTGCATGTGTTGCTCCGCGCCTTCCTCCTTCGTGTCTTGTGATTTATATTTCCCCTTCGGCTCAAAGGCACGGAGGAAAATGTGATATGGTGGTGTAGGGAAGGTGGAGGGGAAAGGCTGTGGGTGTGGGGTGGGGATTCCTCAGAGAGAGATTAAGGGAGGAAAAGGAGTGAAATACTTGTCTTTTCAAAGGACGCCAGACATGTGTTTACACTTTCTGCCCACTTTCACCATAAATAGTTTCCTCACACTCAGGGTTGCACTCCCTCATGTGAATCTGCACGACTCTGTGTTTATGTGTGAGTGTGTGTGTGCATCTGTTGCGTTTTGCAAGATTTTGATTGGTGGTCCTCAAAATTAGTCTCTTATGCAGTTGATTATACATTAAGGAGAACTCGCTCTGGAAAAATGACATAACTTTCTTCAAAAATCTCTTAATATCTGCCAATTATGTGAGGATTTTCATTTGTTTCCACACAGTTACGGCCTGTTTTAAAAATCATTTCTGCATAAAGTACCATTTGTCATTACTGAAGCCCAGTTCTGGGAAATCCATTGAAACTTGAGGCTGATTGGTGTATCCTTTTAAAAAAAACAAAACAAAACAAAATTTCTTGCATTATGTTTATAGGTTTACGAGCTGATAATGACAGCGATGCTGTGTGAATCATGTTGTAGATGTGGCGGTGCAGCTTGGGTCAGACAGACATTATTTATCGGGTCAGTTAGACCCGGGCGCTGCGATTCATAACTATTCGGATTGCGATGACACAGGCTTAGCTTCCCCTGACAGAGTTACGGTGACCCTCCAGGCAGAGCTCAGTCCCAAAACAAACGCTTGCACAGTTCCAACCCTTCACTCCAGTAAACCCCAGATTTCACAGCATTCTCACAGAGGAAGCAGATAGATAAGATTGCTGTGTTTCAATGTGTGGATGCGTACAGAGAAAGTACGGCGTGGCCCGGCAGTTGTGTTTGCTGTTAATGAACTAAGTGGGAATTTATCTCCTTAAACAAATCAAAAAAGGACGCTTTGCACAGGGCACTGTGTGCATCATGCGTGCGTGTGCGTGCGTGCGTAAGTACTTTGCCAATGTGCAGAGACAAGGAGGCTAACCTGCTGCCAACTCAGTTTTTCTTAGAAGCAAAGAGAGAGCAGAAGTTGTTGACATTCTGGCAGTGGAGGGGAGCTGCTGTTCCATCTGCATCCGAAAGGTCACTGCGGTGGGTTTTAGAGCACGATTTGTGTTTGGATGCGTGCGTGTGTGTGTGTGCTCCACTGTGCCTGCCAAAAGCAATGTGTTTAATGTGTGTGTCTTTCTCATCAATTCTGTGTGAAAGAGCAGAGGAGAGCTATAAACAAAGATGCTGGAAGTGTTGGGCATAGCACAAACAGAATAGTAGGAATCCAACCCCCTACCTCTCTGACACACACACACACACACACACACACACACACACACACACACACACACACACACACACACACACACACACACCCTCCCTATTCTATTGACCTCATGTGTAAGAATGCAGGTGTTGTGAACTTTTCTGTTCCCGTGGGCAAACTCCACTCACATTGAGGGGACACTCAGCAGGAAGCAACAAAACATATAAAGATTCTTTGAAACGAGTGCTATATCCTCTTTGAACCATGATCTCTGAGAGGTATACAACACCACCGTACTAAATATTGATTGAAATGGTTAATAATGGAGTTGATAATAAGATATCAACAAAGTTTACTGGAATTTTTTGGTTTCTGACACTTTTGGATGACTAAACATGTCCCAGGACAAACTGACTCAGTAACATCATTGCTGTATGTGAGAAACAAAATAACAGGAGGGTTAAAAACTGAGACTACAGTGAGATTAAGCAGTCTTTGGTCAACACTGCCACCTACTGGACCGTACATTAAGGCCTTAATACTTTCAAATATGTCTTCCAATAAATCTGATGACCTGCTAATCAAACACTGTGTAATTTAGACTAAATTAAGCGAATTTAAAGTTCCCTTAAATGTTCCCTTTATTATAATGAGACAGAGGTTCATTGGGGATATTTTAAATGACACCATTACAAGATATGGTAAAGATACAAGACAATGAGATTTAGCATTATTCTTTTGGAATTCTCAATAAAATGAGTGGATTCTATTATTTTTTTTACTTTACCTTCACAGAAATCCTTTTACTTCAGTTTTGTATTATGCTTCCTTGGTAGCAATAATAGTTTTTGTCAATTAAGCATCTTGCCCCATTCATCCCTATGCTCTCCTTTCTTCTCCTAACTGGCATGTCTGACCTGTGGGAGTGCAGACTCTACACAGAAAAAGCCTCAGACTTTAAAACCAGAAACGTCTATGGTGACGTCACAGAACAACGCACCTGCATCCTGCACACAATAGATAACCTTTTTCCACTTTTTGGGAAAGGACAGCACTAATAAGAGCGTCTGAGTGCTCGCCCATCATTTGGTTCAGTCCATAGATTTTGTGGTTCAGTCCAAACTGAACCTACTAAACATAGCTAATTGTTTGCTGCTGGTTTGATTTGGTTGTCAGTCCACGCAAGAGTGTGAATGCTCCCAAAGGTGAGAAACGTGGTTTAGTTTTCATTCAAAATTTCATTAAATTTCTAAATTTCATTAGTTAACTTTGACAGCTCCCGGTCTTATCCAAACGAAAGATTCCACAGGTGTGCTCTGTCTTTGCATTAAGCCTGTACGTAATGCAGATAATTTTAGTATATCTGACCGGGTCCCTTTTAATTATAAATACTAAAAAAAAAATCCCTCTCAAAATCTGTCTCATCATAATAAAAATACAATCAAGGGAACTTTTAATTCACTTAATTTAGTCTTAATTACGCAGAGTGTTTGATTAGCAGGACATCAGATTTGTTAGTAACGTGATTTGGAGGTATTCATGCCTTGATGTAGTGTCCAATAGGTGGCAGTGTTGACCAAACAATGCTTTATCTCATCGCATTTTCACAATTCTTAATCCCTTTTTCACACATTTAAATTTCCTGTTAATCATAGGCAAGCATAAGATGAAGTTTGGAAGTATTTACCTTTGTAAGTGCTTCAGTATTTATTGCATTTGGCAGTAACTGTGGTTCTAGCTAAAGCTTTTACAGTATTTTGGATGGAGATTTCATTATTTGACAGAAATCAAAGCTTTGATTTCTGTCCTGTTCTTTGTGAACATTTTGTAAACATAT
>VOQK01021348.1:5929-22749 GCA_015052645.1 Benitochromis conjunctus
AGCATCAGCAGTTTCAGCTAACCTCTGGCTAACCCTGCCGAGTCAGCAGTAAGCTTGTTGTATATCCATGAAAAATTCTCTTTCCTTTCTACCTCTGCTAATGCAATTGGTGCGTATTCTAAAATTAGTGGCTATTTAATAATGGTGAAGGCAATTATACACTTCTCTGCTCAGTGTGTTAAAGCATTAATTTTCATTTGAAAGAGGATTTAATTGCAGCTGGAGAAAGTTTTGTATTTTGCCTCTCTTATTATCAGGGATGCTTGAATTGTAAAGAACCTATCATTTATGCAAGCGCTAACTGTTTTAGCATTTCACAGCTTTAACAGTTTAGGTGTTCCTCTCGAATTGATTCAGCCGACCTCGTTTAGATCTGCAGCATTTTCCCCGCAGCGTGATGGGGTTGTAAATTTTGTGTCACCGTTCAGTTGGGACGGTCTTTGTCGATAAGCCTGCTGTGCTCATTTTATGTGTGTGTGTGTGTGCGTGTGTGTGCGTGTGTGCGCGTGTGTGTGTGATGAACTGAACTGCCAAGAACTTGCAGTGAATTAAATGTTTTTAGTCTGAGAGCTGATTTAAAAACATTTTAGGATTTGCACTGGAGTCAAAACCTCAAATATTGTGAGTTATTCATCGCAGATGTTTGTTTCTGTTTCCTGTCTTGTATGATGACACGTGTATTCACCTTACATTAGTCCACACTCGCTAAAATGCTTATTTCCTGTTCTTATAGGCAGGAATTACTAATGCTTAATTATTTAATGGCTCATATAGTAGCAGAAATGAGAGAGACCATGTAATGATTTCTGCCCATGTAATCACTGCTGCCTAATATGGCTTGGCAAGCTCCGTGTCAGGGTCTGGTGCTCCAGGATCACCAGTTCGGAGACTTCACCACTGGGGTCCCATTTCCTGTGTTGTGAAATGGGTTCTGATTGATCAATTACAAGAACTGTGACACACAGTGAAGGCTTTGAACCTGGCCCTATCATTTCAGGGGATTAATGATGTTGACACGTATTAGCAAGTCTCTTTTTCCACATGATTCTGACTTACTTTCTCTGACCCCGCCACCAGCGTACCCCGAGAAACCATGAGAAGCAAGAAGAAGTCCGACTACAACCTCAATAAGACCAACGCACCAATTCTCACCAACACCACCCTCAATGTCATCCGGCTTGTTGGTGGGTGCTGGAAACACACACACCCACACCCACACACACACACACAGTGATGACTAACCTCTGCTTGTGAGGAGTCCAGACAGTGTGTCCTCTCTGGCCTTCTGAGAGTTTCATTTATTCATCATTTAAGCCTGCAAAACACTGCAATTGGCACGCTCCACATCTGCGTGACTGAACTGCACTAATAGTGGTTAACCTTCGCCCTGAGTTCCTGCCTTCTGTTTCCAAAGAACTGCTTATATGTATATATATGTGACGTAGCTTTAAAGACGTGAGAAAAGAGTCTGATGATGTACCCTCATAATGTGATTTTGTAGTGCAGTTGGAGAGGAGGTAGCTATCTTTGCTGTGTTGGGGTCCAAAGCTGAGAAATGCGGTTATGTGAATTCAGACTGTCTGAATTTTTCTCATTTGAGTTCTCTTAAAACTTTACTGCACATACAGTAAAGAAGCAAAAGAACTTTATTTCGTGACACGCTACATAATATTGACTTGGAGCCACGTGGAAAAACTTGCAGCGAGGGGGGAAAAAAAGAAGCAAAGTTTGACTCCATGCAATCACTTCTAATTCAGTCGCTGCTGGACTTTGATGGAGTTAGATTGCTCCCTGAGTTCTTGGTGCAGAATTTAAGGGAAAGGGTGTGAAAAATGAGAGTGTGGGAGAAATAGTGCTGTCTCGGTAGCAAAGCCAGCTAGATTGAGTTTATGTCTTCTTTTTTTTTTTTTATTCTTCCATACATCAGTTCTGAGTCAATGGTAACCTTGTTACACCCCTGTACCTCTGTAGTTATTGCCTTTATTACCTTTCTGCTGAATTAAATCCTTGCAATTTGTATGTAAATGCAATATGCTCATGCTGATGTCCTTCCCAAAAAGGATGTGATTCAACCACGATTAACTTACAGTAGTTTAACCCATTTATTCTCCTTCAAAAATTTACTCAAGTGCACTACCATTTCATTCAGTGTAATCTGATGCTGGGTTTCACAGTGCTAAAGAACAGCATGGATGCCCTCTGTATCACACTCAGCACTCGACACAAAGCTGCCATTGTACTCGGTTCTAACTGTTATGTCTTTGTCTCCTCTCCCTAAAGGAAAGTACATGCAGATGATGAACATTTTGAAGCCAATTGCCTTTGACGTCATCCACTGCGTATCACAGCTTTTCGACTACTACCTTTATGCTGTGTACACTTTCTTTGGACGCAACGACATGGTACAGTATTCCTTCATCATTGTGGTGTTGTGTCTATATCACACTTTGTTTATACTGAAGTCTAATGAAAAAACTAACATTTGCTAGCCAATAAAAGACCCTTGAAGCAAAGCCTTGTAACCATTTCTCGATGTGGCATTTTTTGCATTTATTGGCTCCAGAAAGTATTTGTGAAACAAAATTCCCGCTGGTTTAAAAAAGTTATAGACAGCGATTTGATCCTCAGAAAACAACTCTAAATAAATATTTTCAACTTCAAAGAAGCACGACCAAAGTGTTAAAGCACAGCAGGAGGCAGTGTCATAGCGTGCCGCTGTTTTTCTTACGACTGTGCAGGTGAGCTTGTTTATTGATGAAATCATGAACTTTGCAGTGAAAAAGCCAAAAGATGATACAGTGGAACAGAAGTGGATATCTCACCAAGTTAGTCATCTGAAGCATACCGGCCGCCCCGTTCAACAACATTTTCCCCAGGAAGAAAGATTATGACCTTCCCAGAGCCCTGATCTAAGTCACTTCCTACAGGATGCCATATACAGAAAAAGCTTGATGGTCTAGTGTGGAGGAGCTAAAGGTTTTGCAAACCTTCGTGAAAGCTATTACAAAATTGAATTGACCCCTCCATGCCCAGATGTTGTCAAGCTGTTCTGCAAGCTGGAAATTTTTGGGATGGTTTTGAACTCCGTGTCTGTAATACCCTAAAAAACGTCTTCTGTAGAATAAAAGCTTAACATGTGTTGTTGCTCCATCTTTCCTAAAATAAAGCTTTTGTCATTTAACATCTAAAACAAGAGGGTAATACTTCCATGCTTTGTTAGCAAGTTAGACCCTCAAACTACACAGCATGCATGCTAGTTAGTTCTAAGTACTAATTTAAAATGCAATTTTATGCAGATTTCAAAAACTCTTTGGTTCTGAAAAAAAAGTGCAATATCAGCACAAAATAATGTTTATATTCAACAACTTGAAAAAAACAAGTTGTATAATGGAGCCTTTTATACTTAAAGCTGGACATAAATAGACATCCAGAGTGGAAAGCAGTGCAAATCAATGCAAACATGGCTTCATGACACTCATCTTTGATCAAATGGATGTCAGTTTAAGTTGTTTCTATCACATTTAACCTGAGACTGAAGTTTGTGTAATTTCTATACAAAACTTAACACAAGTATGAAAAAATATTTTTCATAGTTTTTTTTTTATGAACCACGAAACTGTTAGGCAAAATGTCCTTTGTTTGTTAAAATAATCCCGTGCGATACCACGTGAGAACAATAAATATGTAATTTTCTGTTGTAGCACTCACACTAAAACATCACTACTTCCACGTCTAATTGTCTATAATGGAGGCGGAGTAAACTCCGTGTCCGGTGGGTGCTCGCAGTGTGGGGGGAGCCGGTTTTGTCGGGGATGCCTACCTTGGCACAACACCTGGTTTGGCAGCATGCAGCGAGGCTCCAAATGCTTTCAGTGTGAACTCCAGACCGCCGACAGGTCTCGCACGCCACAACCGCTCTATCACGTGACGCATACTGCTCCGACTGCTAAGGTCATGACCTGGGTTATGCCATGTCGCAAGTTTTGTGAGGTGCTTTTGTGGTATCTAAAGGATCGGATTACATTTTTTTTTCTCTCCGATATCTGATCCAGTAATTTAGGTCAGGATCGGACCGATACTGTATATCGGATCGGTCCATCCATAGTTAAAACAGGAAGCCAGATTATTTGTCAGATACAACCCCACAAACAAGCTCAAGCGGTCTCACAGACGACTACTTGTGTCAGCACACTGCTCAGTGAAATGAGCCACAGCCCGACTTTCAAACCTTGTCTAAATACTAACTTAGTTATTACATTTTAAGTTTTTACAAAACTCATCCATCGTGCAGTCGGGATAAAGGGGGAAACTGCCTCTGGGTAACAAAACTCCTTTTTGTACTAAGCAGTAAATATGTTTTTAATGCTGTTAAGTTTGGTTTTTGGGTTAAAATTTCAATTCAGTTCAACTCAGTTGTATTTATATAGCTCTAAATCACAACAACAGTCGCTTCATACTGTAAAGTAAAGACCCTACAATAATAAAACAGCAATAAGATACTTTCATTTCAGTCTGATAGTGTCTGTGCTGTTTATGTACAGCAGATGAGTGATTAAAACTCACAACACTGACTCCCTCTCTCCCCCTATTCTCCTGTTAAGAGTTTTGTGCTCTCGATATTTAAGACGGTTAGATAGCAGGAGGGCAATCTTTACTCTTTTGAGAACATTGGAGTCGCAGCCAAGCTTTGGACTCTGTCACTTCTCTGCTTTTGTGAGGAAAGCGGGACAGAGAATCAGCACCTCCAAGTCTGAAACCGTGGTCATTAGCTGGAAAAAACAAAAAAATACTCCCATCCCTGGTCAGGCAGGAATTTCTGTCCCAGGTTAAGGAGTTAATTCGCAAGCGATGGGGAGAGCGGAGCAGGAGAAAAAGACAAAAAGACACACTGATGAAATCTCTGCAGTGAGACAGATGCTGTACCAGTCTGTTGTAGGGAAAACAGAGCTGCGTGTGAAAGCGAAGCTGTCAATTTATTGGTCGATCTGCATTCCTGTCCTCATCTATGGTCACGAGCTCTGAAAGAACGAGATCGCTGATACAAGCAGCAGAAACAAGCTTCCTCCGAAGGTTAGTAGGGCTCTCCCTTAGAGATGGGGCGAATAGCTCGGTATCTCAGAGCAGAGCTGCTACTCCTTCACATTGAAAGGTGCCATTCAAGGTGTGTCAGTCATATGCCATGGGGAAGAGGTCCTGTGGGCAAACCCAGGACATGCTGGCAGGGTTATATATCTGGGCTAGCTTGGCGCCCCCCTGGAAGAGCTAGAAGAGATGGCTGGGGGTATCTGCTTAGACTGCTGCTCCCGTGACCCAAACTCAGATAAGTGGCAAAAAACGGATTGATGGAAGTCAGGAATTTTCAAATGGGAGTCTGTGTTGCTTAACTCGCTTTTGGAGGCAGACTCAAGAGGCCACTCCAGGAACTGCATTTATTTTTGGCACTTTCACAGTTGCTTCATTGACTGCTGTTTTCTGTTTGTTCAGAACATTAGGTGCTGTGTCAGAGTGTGCACATCTTAAAAGTTAAGCTGGGGAAGGAAAAAAGTATAATCTTGTGAGTTAAGTAAACCTCACAAGTAATCAGGAGTTTGTTTTTCCTCATTGTAATGCCGCCTGTGTTGCGGTTGCAGTGTAGATGTTCTGTTGTTGTGAAATTACCTTCATACTCATTTCCAAAGCTTGAGAATATAACTTCTTGACGCAAATTGCTTAATATTACTTCTGCTGCATCAGTAGTAAGGTGCTTTATGGAGATTGCCTGCATTTATTATTTCTTTTTTTTTTTTTTATGTATATTAGATGATATACAGTGAGATGTGAAATAACCACTGCTTCCATCTTTTCTCATTACTGTCTGTCTCACAGTAAAAATTCAAGCTGAACGATAGGGTGCAGTCTGCGAGCCCGGTCCCTCCACTCAATCTAAAGGCTATTATGTCATTTATACTGTGCCTCGCAAAGAAAGAAGAAAACAGCATTTGTGTCAGTATCACCCTTAGGGATGCAATAATGATGGCAACAAAATGACTTCCATCCCGTCGAGGTGGAAGAGATAACGGGGATGAAAGCTCCACGGGGGCCTCTCCAACTCTGATTATTGGCATGCGTGCGTGTGTGTCAAGGAGAAATGAGGAAAGGTTTAGAGTCAGAGGGTCACTGTCACCGATGCAGAATATGTCAGTCTCTCATCTGTCATTGTCTACCTTGTCTTTTCCCTAATGTCTTTAAAAAATTTTTTAAAGCGCTTATCGATTTTTTTTGTCGCTCAAGCCATCTCCTTCAGCCATTTCTTTCTACCGTCTACATTCCCAAAACCTTAATCAAATTTTTCTTCTTCATGCTTGTTACTCTCACCATCTTCCCGTGTCATTTTCTCTCTCTGTTTACATCACTCTGTAACTTTTACCGCCACTATTTATCCACTGCATCCACTCTAGACCTCAAAAGTGTCACTTCATGAACCCAGCCATTTTCATTAATGGTCTCACTTGAAGAGCCACCGACAGCTAAATGCTAATGTCCCCATGAATCTTTAAAAAGCTCCTGGAAATTGCTAGTCACATACGCTGGCGTTTTGACCTATAGGCTCTGCTCTCCTTACACGGCTGGAATCAAGATGGGCCTGCTTGACTCCCCCACTTGAAGAGTAATGTGTGGCATTAATATTCAAAAGGGTAAATACACCCATTATCTGCGTGTATTTGCCTTGTTAAGGCAAGCCGCGCTTTTGACAGTGTCACACATGCTAAAGATGCATTATGTGCCCTGCTCGCAGATTCTCCGTCGTCAATAATAACCGGGTTTTCTGCTCCAGGGGCTGTGAGAGGCAGATTTGCAAACACAGTTCTGAGAAAAGTGATTAATGTTTGAAAATTGTTGAAAGCTGAACCTCAAAGGGGGGGGGGACTTTTAGTTCTGGGAAGACACAGTGGAGATCTATAGTAAGAAAAGGGCAAAAAGAGGTGTGAATTGAAAGATGGAAGGCAAATGGAGACAGTAGAATATTTTCATTTTGGATAACGATGGCAGAAATGTTCGGGGGCAAAAGGCTGCCTACTGAAATGAAAAAGGGGTTGACTCTCAACTCCTAGCTGCTCCTCATACTGGATGTTATTTATCTTGTGCAGTAGTATAGGCACTCACCGTGGCCTACAATAAAACCAAACAACGGCCGACTGCACCTGAATCTTGAAAACTGAAGCTAAAACACCCCCAAAAAACTCCATCCAAAAAACTGTCACTTCTGCTTCCCCCTTCCTAATAAATGGTCACTTCTAAACAGCCTCTGCTTTCAAATCCTTAAGATTGCCAAACAGCATATATCTGAAACCCAGGCTGACATTGACAACTACTAGATGTGTGTTATTCCTCCCGATGCCCCCTCCGTGTGTTTAAAAGTTTCTAAAAACAATACGACCAACTTGAGAGCTTTTTTAAAGTCTGTCACTGACTATCAAGGTCATTGATGTCACACACACACAACCCGCTTTGATTTTAATTGGGCCAAAACCAGTGAAACTGCCCTTTCTGTTGATGTAAAGGTTTTAAACTATACATTTAATCTCATTTAGTACATGAAAAAAAAAGTTCAGTTTCAACAATACATCTCAAGGTGGTCTGCGAACATTTGGTTCATTGGTATTTGTAGCTTAATGAAGAAAAAAAAAACCAATAAGGACGTAAACACAGCAGTGACACTTAATTCTGTGCTATTGCTGAAGTGAGAGAGATTAAAGGGGCATGCTGAGCTGGAGGGGCGTATCGGGTTTTCACAGTGCCACCTCTCTGTGTGTTCAGCTGCTACACAATACAAACTGATGAGTCCCAGTTTACTAAGCTACCACGTGTCTTATTTTTGCCTCGCCTGGCTGATAAGCATTTTTCTTATTGCTGGTCTTAAATGAAAAACCCTTAAATTTGTGGACAGATCTATTCCACTCTCTATTTCCATTAATCGAATTATGTTTGTTTATTATCATTTTTCTGTTTTGTTTTTTTTCTCGAGTTGTGTTGTTGTTCTTTTTTAATTTTGAGCCTTTGCTTCTTGTTTTTCCTTTCTTGCTATCCGTTCGTCATCCATAAGCCCGTCCCAAGCCCATCTTTGCAAGCTCACGGCAGCAGAGAGGCGGGCACCGCCAGGGTTGTGGGCCCTGCCTGCTTGGTAAGAGGTACAACCTGAAGTGTTCCGACTACTTCATGGTTGTGCTGCTTTGAGAATCCAGCATGTGTGGTTGTGGTTGTTTTCAAGCCCTTAAGATGTGCACGATTTGCTTTCACAGGCGACATCGAGCACATCTCGGAGTGATTTCAGAAGCATTTAGATGTTGAGGTTTCTTCGCCTCACCCTCTCCGCTTCGTTTTTCTCTGAGCTCTGTCTGTCACCCACTGTTGTCAGTGTGATTGTCTGATTTTTGATGTTGGTTCTTCCCAGCTACTCCTCCCTCTTTAGGATTAGAGTTGGCTAGAAGCAGAAAGCGAAGTCTCTCTTGTCTCTGACTACGTGAGATGAGAGCAGATGTCCCGGTGTGAGCGTGATTTTTACACTCTGCTCAAGTGTGTGTTCTTATAGAGGGAAGATTTTGTGCACAGTTCAAACACTCACTCTGTGTGTGTGTGTGTCTGTTCTACAGTATGAGTCATCAGGTCTGGGCCTTATCAGCAGCAGACTGAGAACCACACTGAACCGGATCCAGGAGAGCCTCATTGATATGGTAAGACTGCATCTCGCACTTCCTCTTACACCTTCTTGTTTGTTCACTATTTCTCTTTTACCAGCACACATTATCTCATTGTCTGTCTCATTTTCTGACACAAACACACCATCTCTGCTCTATATCCTCCCATCCTTATGCACCTCTTTCCTCTTAATGTCGCTCCCCTCACTTTTTGGCCATCCATTCTGTCCGTACTGACCGTGCTGTATGTGTGGTCTTATTGTTTGGAGAGCCCACAGCCGGTGTCACAAAATGCATTATGGGTCATCATTATCTGGCTGGTGGTCACTCAGACTCGCGTACACCTCCGTCTGTTTAAATGGGCAGGCCAGGGTGGATATGCGTGTTATTCCATTAGGGCTCTCTAGCGCTGCTCCTCACCGTGATATTACATAGTGACAATTAGTGGGATGCAGTCCACTTTTTGCCTGATAATGTGTCTTTCTGCAGTCTGTCTCTCTTGTTATATGATCATACAAGTGTCATCTCTTGCTTCTGCCTTTTATTTGCCTGCCTTTTGTGGCCTGTTTTGCAATATCATACCAAGAAACCCAAGAATCCCCTGTGAGCTTGCATTTGGTGGCGGCGGAGAGAAGAAACTCCCTTTGCAGTGGACCAAATCTCCAGCAGGATGAGGCTTAGGGAAGGGCAACCATCTGCCTCGACTCATTAGCGTTAGAGGAAAGCTAAGAGACAAAGACCGTAGAGAAACAACAAAGTAAATAACAGTAAACTCCCTTCAGGCTGGTAGGGACAGTAACCACAGATAAGGATCATGTTGCTCCTGAGGCACAGATACTGACAGAAAACACAGGGAGAGCAAGGAAGGAGAAGGAAAAAGCACAAACTGCAGGAGAGAGAAGGAGTGAAAGCTAATGAAGTGCAATAGTTACATATGAATGTATGCAGAGCAAAGTAGAGGAGGTGTGTTTAGTATTTCATGAAATTTCGTCTAGAAGCCTAAACAGCAAAGCTAAAGGAGGGTTCTAGGTCACTTGAGCCAACCTTCACCATAAGCCTCATCGCAAAGTTTTACGTCCAAGGTGTCTGCCAGCTAAACCCAAAGTGGGAACTTCTTCCATAGGAGTGGAGCCTGATGGCTGACAGCTCTGCCTGAGTTACTCAAGTAACAACGAGTAAGCGTCATGCGAGGTGTGATGTAGCTACAGGCAGCTACTTGTTAGTAGATGTTAGTAAGAGTGTATTTAGGTAAAGAGATACAGATTTCTTACCTTACTGTGGTAATCTGTGTTTGTGAATAAGCTGGGGATACGGCTTTCTGTACTTTACCCTGCTTGGTTTCCGTTTGCAGTCTGCTTCTAGTACAAGTGCTATAAATCATTTGCTTTGGAGAAAGCTTTGATTGCGTGCTGGTAAATGGAGAAAGCATCGGCTGTCGCGTCAGGATTTTTGTTTTTAAAAACAAATTTAAATCATTCTGCCTTTCTGAACTGTGGCTGTTGCACCGAAACAGGAAGTCTTGGACTGAATATACACCGAAAGCCCAAAAATATTGTCAGTTGTCTCCCCCGGCTCCTTTCTCTTCTCTTTTTTCTCTTCCCTGAACAGTTAGCAGCACATTATTGCTTTGTTTCACAAAGCCCCATAATGGCATTTTTCTGGTTACTTGCTTGTAATCTCTGTAGCGTTGCAGTTTGGAGGTGGTCTGACAAGAAGAAGAAAACAAAAAGCTAAACAGAGTTATGAATCATGAAACCAGAGCAAAGAATAAAGAATTATCTAAACTTTAAATTGCTGGATGCTGCTGCGTGTTTCCTCCCTTCAGGGGGCCTAATAGTGACTATTTACACCTAAGTACTTTTCTGAGTAAACTGAGCTGTTTTCAAATATCAGACAGGCTGCGGGTGACGTGCTCAGCTGATCAAATGAACGCAGATAAACAGACAAACTGAAAGCGGAGAGAAAAAGAGAACAAAAAGAACTGAGTCGAATTGCACTGAGGCATTTCTGTTTCTGTGAGCGCACGAGTCCTCTCAGAAGACAGAAGCGTGCTAACCCAAAAGCACACGGATGCACATTCATATTTCAGATAAGCTAGATCATATCACTTCGCTCCCTGATTAAGAGCCGTTTCCAGCCACCTTGGAGGAACGACGCGGTCTGGCTTCGTAACTGCGCCTATCGTTTCTCTAGGGTAGTGGCAAATGCTTTCAGTCCGTCTTTTCTCATGCAAAGCTATTTTAGCTCATCTTTAATAAATCATTTCATGTTGGATAAATGCCCTATATTCCAAACTAACACAGCACTCCCTATTTTTTTCTCTTTTTTTCATCCTTGTCTTGCTCTCCTTTTACTCTTCTGTGTTTTACATCATGATCTACTCACATAAATCTTCACAGAAGGTGGTTCTCTTAGATGAGGCAGACTATAAATCTTTCTCTCTCTGTTTTTTTTTAAGATTGGTAACCTAACTGCACGGTGAACATGCTGATATATTTCTACAGAGTATAGAAACTATTCTACCTGCATACGGATACATAAACTGACACACTCCAGAGATCGTGACAGGAAAGACCTGATTTGTAAACACATTATAAAGTTAATTGCACACTGCATGTCAATTGAGCTGCTGAATCCTTGCGGTTTTGTTCCCCTGATTTGCCATCGCAACTGTCTGATTCCAAAACCAATGTGCTCGTAATGACTCGGAGTCCCACATGAGCACCAGCGAGATTCCATCTCATCTGGTTTCAGGTACAGCGTGCCTTCGGTTTAAATTGGGACTCCACTGGGAAAGTAAAAGATCACCTCCTAGTTTATGTTCCATCTCTCTACCTCTCATATTGTTGATTACCTCTTTGAAACCCTGTCAGGTAGTTTGGCTCTGACACTTTTTGTTTCAAGTTCACTCACTGTGGACTTTCGCTATTTTGTTTAAAGTGTGTGAAAGGTTGGGCGGCTAGGGAGCATGAGTGGGAGGGATGTGTTGCTGTATTACACAAAACACTTGTTACATAATGTTTAATCACACGCACGGTCTATTTCATTGAAATGGAATTGGATGCTGTGGAGAATTATCATCTGCTTAAAATTCTCACTTGCAAAAATCCACCTCCTTTGGTAATACTGCTTGGGGCAGGTTAGACGACTGTGCCATATCAGAATAATGTCACGAACCCCATCAGTAGCCATATTATCGCTGCCAGAAGGTTCAGCTGTGACAGCTGTTGAGAGCCGTTGCTGCAGGCAACGTTGTGAAGAGAGCTGACGAAGGCTTGCCTTTTGCAATGTAATGATGGGAAAGCCACCTCCGGGTTGACTAACCTTTTACTTGTCTCCCTACGCAAACCAACAGTACTTCATCTTTCAATCAGTCCATTGGTTTATCGCACTTATTTGTGCAACTGTTTCGCTGTCACGTCTTTCAATTTTTATCATTCCATCTTATCTGTTTGTCCTATCACCTCCTTCTCTTCAGCGGCTGTGTACCAGAGATTACATGCCTCTCAGCTCTCAGCACAAACAACTGCTTTTTGTCCTGCAGTTTACTGGTGCCTCTGAGTGAGTACACAATGCTGTGTATTCAGTTTCACTGCTCACATTGATCCAGGGATGAAGAAAACATCATACAGCTCGAAAATTATGTTTGATTTCCCTTTTTTCCCTGTTCGATTTCTACCATCTACCCTCGATCGTGATACATTGATTAGATATGTCTTTGCGTCCCCATAAGCTTGATCATGGGGTATTCATCTTTAGAGTACGGTGGGACGCTGGCTTTTTTGGGCTTAGCACCGAAACTACAATGAGAAGTCAGGTAATTTCTGTGTTGGCACCACTAATCTGACATGTGCTTGCTTGTAGAAATGTACCTAAAAAAGCTGACTAGCACCTACTTGTTATTATCTGCCAATATTAGCCAAAATTTTCAGATCTGTCCATATCGAGCATATATTGCAGCTGATAAATTAAGCTTTAAAAATAAAGGGAGAGCGAGAAAGACCCTTTAATCATGTTATAAGTGTTGGTGTTGCGCACTCTGTCCACCAGAGGGCACTCTGGAGCTTCCCTGTTATCATGTGTTTGGACTACTTCAAACACAACAATCAGCTGATTCGAGCAGAATAAATAACAACAGATAAAAAATGTTTGGGAGATCTGTTTATGTTTCCTGTGTCTGGAAGAAATAAAAGCAATCGGCCAAGGTATCGGAATATCGATGTTTTAGATCACCAAATATCGGTATCGGCATCAGTCTTAAGACACAAAACACGAAAACATTCTGAACTTCAACAAGCAAATGGTCACGTCTACAGATTTATAGTACTACTGTCACAAAGGTGTTCATACGACACTGAATGCTGTCCAACTCACTTCTCAGACTTCATATCTGTCTCCCAGCATCAGAGTGATAATCCCTAAGCTCGTGTTGTTTTTGTGGTTTGTTATACTGGCTTGGCACAGTCAACACTTGCAAGGCATATGTCATGAAAAGCACACACATGCACACACAAACTACATTTATTTTTCAACCAGACACACAGACTGCACACTGAACCCACTCATTAGTTGTGCGTCTCTCACAAGGGCATGTCATTGTCCGTGCTGGTCTCTCTGTTGCGGCCTGCCGTCTCACACTGTTAATGGTGCAACAATCCAGGGGAGAGTGCCATGTGACAAAGATTATAGATCATAATTAGGCACCATGGTGTTCCTGTTTATACTGTAGCTGTCAAGATATTGCAAGAATTGATGTTTTGTTGGAGTTGTAGTTGAACATGCACGTGCTCACACACACACACACACACGCACACACACACACACACATTATTGATAGGCCCAGTTGCAGGTCATGCTCCTCCGCTGCGATGAGGAGACAGTATATCCCCCCGGATACAGTAACACAGATTCCTGTCTAAAACGTCTCGTCAGCTTCTGCCAAAGCGTCATCACATCTCCCACTGTGACGCACAAGGCGATAAACAAAATTGTGCACTTCAGTTTAAATCTTTTGATTTATATTCTGCATTATTTTCACTCCCAACACCGAGCTTCCCACACTTTTTGGTTTCAGTCGAACTATTAGGCTTTTCCTTATTTATTTTTTTTGTCATATGTGTTATTAGGATAGTGGACGCTCATATTAAATATGGCCAAAGTTTCAAATGATGAGATCAGCATATGTACAAGTAATCCCTGTGAGCTCAAGGCTCGGGTTTCAGACTGCTCAGAACACTCATTTTCAGTCAGGTTTTACTGGCCTTGACTCTCTGTATGATAACAGTGAGCAGATATATGTAATAACGTCAAATCCCCACCCACTGCTTTTCAAATCTGTCATTTGTGAGGGGCAGCCAATCAAAGGAAAGCAGGTTCAAAGTGGAGGGTAGGCTCAAAGGGAGGAGAACTAATTGTTTCAGTCAACAGATAAACTTAGGAGCATAACTAAGACCCAGTATAGACAAATGAGTCTTATTATGAGTCATGAATCATATAAAGCTACTGTAGTAGAGTCCAAGAGTGTGGAGCTGGAAATAAGCATAATATTCATGTCTAGTTTTCTAAGTCAAAGCACGTGAAGCAAAAGGCTTTTTTTCCTGTAACATGGTTGTTTTGCCATCCCAAAGAAGGTGAAGAGACCAGCAGCTGTGGGAAAAGAAGTTGTCAGAGAGGCTTAGAGAGGATGGGCGATGTCACACAAAATAAATTAAAGCCCTAATTCTATTTGACATTCATCTAATGAGAACCAAATTTCTAGTATTAGAGTGACAAAGAGGTGCAATAGGATCCACTTGACAGTAATTGCCTGGTAGACAGTCCATTCCACTTGGCCATAAATCTCTATGGAATGGATTGGAGAGGAGTAAGCAGTCAATCACGATAGACTGAGACACTTCAACTGAGAGATCGCTTTTCAACTCCCAGCTTGACGTTTCCTCCACGACAAGTGTTATTACATGTTTACAAAGTTGTTAGAGATTGCTGCACCATTCAGTTAATGGATTTTCCTTTTCTGGGGAATATTATTTAAAAGTTTAAGTTTACAGTTTGTCTTTTCTTACCAGTTATGTTTGATTAGCTCAACGACTGGGAAGCGAAACTTGCCAAACTTGCTGTTTGTTTCAAAAACACAAAGGCAAGACTGTCCAGTCCAGGGTTTTATGGGGGCTGGACACTATCCCAGCTGTCACACGCTCTCGCCAGTCCATGACAGAGTAAACGCAAAGAGACAGACAAGCGCACACCCTACAGCCGATTTAGAAGCACAAGTTCACCAAACATTCATGTCTTTGGACCATGGGAAGAAACTGGAGTGGTCTCCTGCACAGGGAGACCATGCAAACGCCACACAGAAAAGCCCCAGCTGGGTGGCAGATTCAGACCCAGGATTTTCTTGCTGTGAGATGACAATGTTGCCCATTCGAGCGTGAAGAGTTTGTTGGCTTTTTAAAAAATTTTTTATATCACACTTGTAACAGGGACGTAAATGTTTTGGGGTTTAAAATGAGTTTTTCTTCAGTGAGAAAGCCGTCTTCTCAGATGTCTGCAGCTATGGACACGTAGCGCCTCCAATACCCACCGCAAAATTAGCTCAGACTGCTAACCAAAATTATGCTACTTAATAAATCACCCAATGGACATGCAGGGAAATCTAATAATCAAATAGATTATCCACCAGAGGTGGGCCATGATCCAGAATAGCAGAGAATTTGTTAAGCCAAGTGAAATCCTTTGCCTGCAGTGCTGGCTGTGGCTGTTTAGAAGAAATAAGGGAGCCAGCAGCTATTGTTTGTTTCTGTGCTGCACAATTGCAGTAGGGTTGCTTGGAAACTGCTAGACCGAAGCACTTGGGTGATTTTGCGTTCAATAGTAAGGGTGCTATGTTAAGTTGGCATTGCAAATATGAGATAAGAGGAGGCTGGCAAAATGTTTCCCCTGGCAGAATGAGGTATTTTTCAGAGAAGAACTGTTCATCCTGATCGATAAAAGGCTTTAGTGGCACTTGACCCTGTAAGGTGTTTTAGAAATGGAGTAATATATCCCATGGTGGATATCATAAGACAGCAGAATCTCTCACACTCACAAGCATATGTCGATACAATTGTCTGTCATCATTAAGAATAATATTCAGCTGGTTAAATATCTTAGCCCTCTCATCTTTGATCAGTTAGTGGAAAAACATCAGGGATCGACAGTCTTCCAGCTTCTCCCGCATCCCCGATTTTCTGTATTAGTCAAAACTTTGCTTCTTATCTGATTTGAAGTCCCTCCCCAGATATTCAGTTTTAGAAGCTGTCTTGTCATCGCTCAGTTTCATTGCACGACGGCGCCTGGCTTTGGTGCTTGATGTCTTCATATTTAACGATGCTGTTGGTCCACATGGGGGAACAATTAGGATGTCAATGCCTCGCAGGCAGAAACAAAACTCGTTTTGCCGTTTGTCTCTGCAGAGAATACTCCGGTCATCGAGGATGGTGGACATTTAGGCAAGCTGCTCGTTCTCAACTACTGGATGTTAGCAAAGTTCACATTATCATCATCATAACTTTGACATTTACATTGGTTCATCTTCAGCTTTTTTTTTATCTGTGTTTTTTGTACTTTTGCAAGAAAAAAAAAGGAATTACTTGGATTTTATTCTTAATTTTAAACTTAATGTATATTTATTTATTATTTACAAAGAACATATTGAAGGATGTGTTTTTTTATTTTTTAGAAATTATACTCATGTTGAAGTTGCTCTGAAGAAGAGATACATTACACAGTACCAAGGCGCAATAATGGATAAAACTGGAGTTCTGCAGGGTTGCAGTATGCAATGTTGACTATTTTCATGTGTTGATATGCTTTTTGGGCCAGCACCTGCCCTGCTTTTTTGGTGTACATGTGCAGGTATTTTTCCTATCTCATCTTGAATTTGATTCCAACTTTTAGTGTTTAAGAACTCTGGAGACAAACTGCTGCTTAATGTAGGAGTTCAGTTCAAACTGTACGACTTTCTAGCATTTAGAGCAGAAAGCTGTTGTTGTTCTTCATTTAAAATGCTAAATAACATGGCACCTGACTACTTAGCGGACCTCCTTTGTTTATATAGTCCTAAGAGAGCACTAAGATCATCGGGTCAACTGCTTTTACTGCAACCTA
>VOQK01021348.1:23264-34307 GCA_015052645.1 Benitochromis conjunctus
TAAATTTTTGAGTTAAAAAAAAAAAAAATCTTTAGATAATAAGAATCATATTAACGTCTCATAAGTCGAAGGTTTGGTTTCCTTAAATGTGCTTTGCCTGTTACTTTGTTAGGAATTATCGAGGGCAAACTAACAAAAGAACAAAACTGTCTGTCAGAGGGAAGTTTTTTCTTTTCCTCGTCGTTTAGCGTAAGAGGTTTTAAAATGCTTCATTAACTCAAGGCCACTTCAAAGTGCCAGTGCCAGACAGATAATTAAAACACGGTGAGCTCACAAAGAAAGGAATTGTTCTCTTGCGCCACTCCTGTTTTTTGGCCCCATTATGCTGCTTGAGATTATACTAAGAATTTAGACACTCACATAGATATTTCTTTTTTCTATAATACTGAAGAATTCAAGTTTCTGTTCACGTCTCACTGGTGAACTTTAGTCATTTTAAATGCACACTCTGTAAACTGTACTTACTGCTGGTTATTAATTATACCGTCACAGGGCATCTTCTTTAATGATGCTATTAGAAGTTAAAGCTAAAACTAATAAATACATTTTGTTGTCACATAGGTTATTAATGAGAGCTGCAACTATTCATGCCCACATTGTTGTGTCATAAGTTCATAATAGAGAGGTGATTCGGGTTTAAATGTTTATTTTAAAATAAAGCAAATACATTCATTTTGAAATTATAAAGTGGATAAAAGATGACTTAAAGTTCATTGTTGTTGCATGAGCAGTCTAAGTTACAGTTATCTTACTGTAACACACCAAATCTGTCTGTGTGTTTGTTTCTTTGTCTGCCAAATCCTCCTAAACGTTCAGGAGTTGAGCAACCAAACTAGGCACACGGGTACGTCTTAGGTCACTGATGGACTGTATCTATGTCAAATATTAGGAGGCCATCATTTTGCCTAGCAACCACAAATCAGCACGCTAAATTGACCTATTTTCTTTTAAACATTTATGCACCTATAACACCTTATCTAAGCACTATGTAATATTAATTTAATGACCGTTGCATCTAAAAAATGTAAATTATGCATGATATATTATGGCAGATTGCCTGGCAACCACCTTGTAACAGTATAAAAAGGCCCTTTTTTCCCCTTAATGCACTTATATTTCCTTATTAAAAGAATCCCATAATTTTAATCTCAGCACAGTAATATCTCATTTATATTCACTAAAACTGAATTATACATGTTGCCCAGCAACAGCGTAGCAATAAGCAAAAATAACTTTTTTTAAAGTATTTTCGGACCTACATACCTTTAGAAAAGCATTGCATCATTTTATTTCTATGGCCAATAGCACAACCAGGTCAAATAATACTGTAGCACCAGCATGTACTATTTAATTTGAGTTGGCACTTGAACCAAGGATGAACTAGGTAAAAAACAAATATATATATATATATATTTTTTTTTTCTTTTTTGCAGATGCAATGGTTAAACTCAGATTTTAATTTAGATTTCAAAAATGGCCTTAAGCGTTGAACATACGTCATTCTGTACAGTGATGCTGGTCCAAGCGACAAGATCTCATATTGAGGTCAGAGAATATTTAGGCAACACTTCAGAGGGGCACGTAAGACTGTGACATGTCGGTGATTATGTTAGTGAACATCTAACTGATCTCAGAATCTCACGTGTTTGCTCGATTTCTGTCAACTGTTCCTCGTTTTCTGGTGTTGGTTTGTGTCTGAGCCACAGAAGTTAAACTAGGCCACATTTCCTTCAGGTGCAAGTCCAAAGGAGTTCCTAATTATTTTGTTATCAACAAAGACCTCCTGCTACAGTTGTCCTGATTAAAATAATTTAAATAATTGCTTAGATTGCCCAAACTGTTAGATGAAAATATTCAGGGCTCATTAATCAAATAGCCTGCTCATGTACAGTAGATTAATTTAATTGAGCTGAGGAATGTGTATTGAATAACTCTTTGTAAAATTAATTAGAGGACAGTTTTGACAACATTCCAGCTCCCTTTTTTTTTGCTCTTTATGTTAATAATAAACTCTGCATTTTGCAGTGGCGATCGCTAGTGGGCACAAGTGGAGTGCTTAATGCTGCTATCACCAGTGTTAAAAAGTCTGGATGCTTGTTAGTTTACCTTATTAACAAATCCCTGCCTATTACACGCTCTGATTTTACAAACATGGCTTTTATAAGCCTTTTATTTGAAAAACATTTCACTGTTTCTCACATAAACTCACCAATAAATATTATTTGGCAGGCGATAGCTGTTTCAAATCTTGGGTTTAGATGTTTGATGGAGGTTTGCATGCTGACGACAGATCGTTCCTTCGGTAAGTCACAATAAAGTGTTGTAAGATGAGTCATATAAGCCTGCATCTCTACAGCTGCCTGATATGTAGGCAGCCTAATAGTAGATGGCAGGGCTGGCTCTAGCCTGCTGCGTTAGGGTGGGCAGCTAGAAATAACAAGTGAGCAACTTGAGCGAAACAAAAGCCAAAGTTAGAGCAGCTGACAAGTATCCCACAGGTTGGTGGTTTCAGTCCCAGTACAAATGATGGCATCTTCTCTCTCTGAGATGTGAAAAATAAGTACAGTACATAAAGTCTTGACGAAACTAATCTTTAAAACACTAAATTGTTCCAAGCAGCATGTAGCAGCTGTAAGATGGTTTTCTCACAGGCCGAAGAACATCAATCCCTGCATGTATCCGAACATTTATCCTCTAAAAGAGAAGCACAGTTTGGAACGAGGCAGACTGTAAAAGGACCCAGTATAACATTTTAACATCATAACACACATCAGATTGAATCACAGGTTCTTTCTCAGCGTCCTGCAGCTATTTAGGAAAATTGCATGTAAGGGAAAATCTCAGACGCATTTAACAAAAGTAATGAGCGTTTTTAGCAAACGTGAATATCTGAGTAAATCTATGTCCTTATGTTAAACATGTTAGCTTAACCAGAGGGGAGAGAGCATCACAACATGCGTAACCAGCACAAAAGCTGGTAGAACAGGTAAACAGGAACTAGAAAATGAAACACAAATACTGTAAACAACTGCAAATATTGATCTGCATACACTAGAGTTTGATATCCATTAAAGGGTATGATTTTATTTATTTTTTTAAAGTAATTTATGTATTTTTAGTAGGTTAATGTGTGTGTGCTTTCTTTGCTGCCTTGACTTGATGGACAGCTGCCTGCTCCCTCTGAATGTTATTTATATGTAAAACAGATCACGTTAAAAGGGTATGCAGTGTGAGACTTGAGCATGCAAGCTTTAAGGTGCCCACACAGTCAAAAGTTTATATGCCTCTTTTAGCACTGGCTGACTTTTCCCCCCTCTAAAGTCTTATTTGGTGGGCTAGACGCCCGTTCTGATGGGCTCAGCCCACCCCGCCATAGCTATTGTACAGCTGCGCTATGTAGATGGAGGGCTAACAGTGATCACTGTGACTAAATGGTCTCGACCTGCAGTGGAAATCACTTTCCATGCCGCGTTTGTCTTTCATTGTTTGCCAGTGCTTACTGCTCTGATTAATGATATATTTGCTTCTCGTGTTTCAGTTTCCCAGGTTAAACAGTCAGAGCTCGACGATCATTTACACGCTCAGATAAATGTCTTCACGCTGAAAAACGAAAACAAGCGTATTTTCCTACCAAACTGATGTCAGCTGTATAGAAAGAACGCTGCCTCGGGAAATGTACAAATGTCCTCTGTAAAGTTGTGCGCTTTGTGAAGATCTTCTCAGTGAACAGTGTGTACTCAGCCTTTGGCTCTGACTTTGAGACTGCTGTGACAACTGCAGTAAATGCAATTTCAGGGTTTCACAGCAGAGCTGCTTCACCATGCTTGGATCCTCACAACACATAACTTCAAATGGTTTTTATAATTAAATTAATGCAGCGACTCCCAGCCAGCGAGTAGGCGATTGGTTTTTATTTTCATTTGTCCAGTCTTTTCTTTTCTTTTCTTTTCTCATACTGGAGGAGAAACGCAATAAATTGACTCTGTATTGTTTATTATATTGACGAAAACCTCATCTCGTGGCTCTTAATCGTGTTGTTTTTGTTAGTCATTTAATAAAATGTCAAAAAAGAGTAAAACAAATTGAATGACTTCCTCCTAAAGTCCTCTTCAATCTTATTTATTAATTATTCTTTTGTACTCTGGCATCTATCTAATGCAATCTAATAATCAGTGACTGAACTAATGTTGCCGCTCAGATGCTTTTTGATTTATTTATTTTTTGTTTATTTGTTTTTTTCATAAAGCATCACACCTCACATCAGCAGATCTGTAGACCTTTTTACATTCTCTTTGTCGGTGATTCGCTCAGTCTTGCGTGTTAGACGTTTCCCTGGTACCCTTTCTTCAAAACCACCAGCCGTGATCCAAATATGTTTATTTCTTTTAACTTTAAATATTTTTTTAAATAGTGTTATGATTACTTTTGATGGGCTACAATGACAATGGGCTACAATGATCTATTGTTACGTATATGTATCATAATATGTGATATAGATAAGAACTTTTGAAGGCCTTAGATACATCTGTGTGCCACTAAGTCTTGCTGTATTTTAGTAAGACTGAAATAAAAATGTGAACTTTTTTTCCATGATTCCATAATTTATCCATTATTTTAGCTTTTTGCCTTTTGCTATTAAAACCCTTTTTTATAATTTCCACTAAAGTAATTATGTTTATTTAGACCATTTTCAAACTAGATAGACTACTTATTTGTTTTTCTTTTTTTTAGCTAATGACACAGTGAGACCATTTTCTTTTTTTAGATTATCGTTGTTGCTGATTTTCAATTAAAGTGATATTTCCATTGCAAATACTGCTCTTCATCATTAGTACGCCAGAAAATGTAAGAGCCATTCACCTCTATAGTACATGGTGAAACTGATCAAAAATGATTTCCATATTGGTGATAATCAGCCAATGATCCGCCTGCCAAATCAGGCCCCCCATCCATGTCGGCTTATTTATTAAATCTCTAAATAAAAATTGATTGAAGGGGTTCCACATATAATTTTTGTATGAACACTTTCAAAGCATTAGTAATTTAAATGCATAATTAGCTGCTAAATGCAGAAAAATATCATATTTATCAGCCACATAAGCCTAGTCAACGCCTTGTCCCAAGTTAATGTCGTTAATAGGTTGAGGTGAGTAATGGAATTTATCGTATTTATTAATTTTGTTGGGTAAATATCGTTTGTTAACAGGCTCCTGTCCTGTCATTCTGCAAAAGTGGCCCCTAGGCAGAGCAGAGTACTCCTGGTCTACATCAGCTACACACTGAACTTCATTATGAAAATGCAGTTTCACTATTTGTCTCAGTGGAACATCAGAGAAATATCTAAACTCCTCCTAAATGCCTTCAGCAGCTGCAGGATATGAATCAAATGAAGTATGATCTCTTCACTATAAGTCATTCTATATGGAAAGATCCAGCTCCCCCGCCCTCCTTCCTTCAGCCCCTCGTATGACGTTGAAAAATCTATCACTGACTCTTAATTTGTCCAATATGGCATTCTTTCGCTCATACTTGGCAATGCAGCAGGCACATGGTGTTACTTTGCTTTTATCTATCTAAAGCCATCTGTCATTTTGAGTGCCATCATAAAAGTGAAGGGATCATTGTTTTTGTGGTTTTTATCGCCGAGCATATCGAATAAAACGCAAGTTACACTACACTTGATGACTGTAGGTCCATAATGATGACTGAAGGGTTGATGTCTTCATATCTTTAAGTTGCATTTTTATCTGTTTTTTGATAAATGCAGCAGCTGCTAACATCATCACGTATTGCTGTGTCTGAGTCGTAGCTCTGTCACAGACCGGCTCAGTGTGACAAGGAGGCGATTGCAGGCAGGTGAACGTGCCAGAAACGTGATGCGTTTAGTAATAAACGTGCATAACTACTTGCAAAAGTACAATTTACGGTGGATTAAGGTAACAAATGAGCAAAGAAGTTCAGTCTTTCATGTGTATGAATTAGTTCATGGGAAGAAATAAAAGCGTCCTGTTGTCTGGAAACATGGCAGATGCCTTTTGATTCTATGCATCTGTTTGTATCCATTACATTATCACGCTAAATGATATCAGACATGAGTTGCATGTTTATCCCTAACAATGGATTGAAATATTCAGGGCTACCAAAGGGCAATAACACTGGGAAATCATGTTTCTTGCTCTTACACACAATCAAATGCTGTTGCTGTTGTAAACATGCAATAGCGCAAGCATCTCACTTAGAAACCAGTAAACAGGCGGGGGATCATGCAAGACTGACCCTTCATCACTTTTTTTTTTTTTTTTGTGCACATTTTACCCTAAAGTGAGATTGCCCCAAGCCGTCCAAGCTCGTCTCTGATTATATTTGTACTGTAGATTCTGAAAACCACACGCATACATTTCTAAATGTCATCGATGTTGTGTTTGTCCTTTCCCGCCCCCCCACATTTTTCTTTTCAGCCCAGCTTTTTGCTTTTACCTGGAGGATCCCTGCAGAGTCGCATGAATTTGAAAAAGAAACACAACTTCTCTCTCAAATGTCTTTCAGAAGCTTGTTTTTATGCTGAAAAGGCACAACAAACGAAAGGTCAGGCGTCACCTGGAGTCATTAAAAATAGACCAAACCAAACTTTGCTGTAATGTCAAACTAATGCATCTCGAGATTTATTTAATTCCTTCAAAGGAGAGCGTACAATTCTTGGGGATTACTTTTTAATACTGTATACCACTGTAATGTAGCTCGTTTTAACGGGAGGACTCTGAACGCGTAAGTAGCGATGTTCTATTTTTTTATTACTCATGTTAAACCTGTAGATTTGTTTTTTGCTGACTGGTAAAAGTCCTCATGCTGCTTACCCCTCTCTGTTAGGCTATCTTACATATAAAGACGTGTTGTTTTTTTACGCCACTTCTTTGTACCAAAAATCCTTTTAGCCCCCCCACCACGAGCACAGCTTTGTCAACACTGCAGGCGCAGATATAAAAGAAGAAACAAGTGAAAGAGCTTCAATTCAAAAGCTCCGACACTCCACAAAGAGAAAGCAGCTGCATTTGGAGAACAAGTAAAGATGCACGTTTTGACCATAGCGTGGCACCAGCTGCTGATATGATAAGTTCTGCTGTTACAAAGAAAAAATGAAAAGAACAACCACACAAATAGTTTTCATTTAATTTTCTGGGAATATTTATTGTGTTTATATGTTTGTGTGCAAGTTCCTGTAGGATCTGGCAATGCCACACGTACAAATGGCTGCTGGCCACTGCAGCGAAACACTTATTTATTCATTTTGATGATGATCCCGTTCCAAATGTTAGCGTCATTTGCTGTAGCTTGAAGAGGGCAGTAATGGCCTTTCTGGATTAACTCCATAACCATTACACGTTTGTCATGTTTATGTGCGGGGACGTGTTTAAAATGCTGACAGCTGTGCTCGTTGTGGCGACTTGAACCCTTTGCAGTGTTCGAGATGGCTTTGTATTGCTTTAAAGTAGATTTGGTAGATCAACATTTTTTTAACTCATGACTAAGCGTGTGAAACCTGGTGACAGTGAGGCGTTTTCTCAGCATACAGTGCTTAAAGCATTTATTAGACCCCCACCCATGTAAGGATTAAGCCGCAGCGGCCTCATTTTTTTAGTACTGGTGTTTACCAATGTCATTTTTGTTTTTGTTTTTCTATGATGGTCTATAATCAAAATGTTATTTAATCACTTTTCTGAATAGAAAAATTACTTTCAGTGGTTACATTTTATGCTTCACTTCTTTCTGATTTCTCAGACAAGTCCAGTGTGCCGGCGCAAATTTGTGTGTTAAAACGGGAATTCAGTTGATTTTCCCAGTAAATATAAAACAAACAGGCGGTGTAATGAATTTGTTAAGCATTTTTGTGCATTGTAAAAACTCTTAGACAGCCATAATTTAAAAAAGAGTAATGCGTATCAACCATTCAAGGGACTAAATGAAATGTGTGACTCAGTAAACGAGGACCGCATCTTTAACTTGGGGCTGAAATTGTTCTTCCGATTCCCCGAGTTTAGACTAACTGCATTCACAGCTGTATTGAGGCCACAGTGTGACTGCGTTGGTGAACGCTCTGCAGCCTTTTGACAAAGTAAAGAAAGCCCTTGGCTGACAAACTATCAGTGTGCATTATTTCTTCTGTTTTTTTAGTTGTGTACAGAAGAAGAAGGAAACGTGCTGTTTGTGAATTGCACAACAAAATGTTAAGTCATATTTGTTTTCGCTTGCAGTCCAATTTCAACTCAGGTTTAATAATTCAGGGAAAACTCTATCTGATCTTTTAATCTCTAACAAAGACGTAATGAGTAACTTTAGACTTACCTAGTTACTGAAGGCTTATTTAATTTTACCAGCTGCGCTGAGAAGTATTCAATTAAATTCAATCATGTTTATTTCGAGCCGCTCCTGCGAGCGATATGTTGCAGTCTCCACAGGGACTCCATTAGATCCCCACTGGTGTAAAATAATATAGATCAACTGTTAATCTCCCTGAGTCAATTTCAGCCCGATGATGATTTTGGCAACACTGTGTGTTTGATTGAATGCGGAGAGATACGTTGGAGGTTGTATAAAGGTTGCAGTTATCACTTTGATGGAGACGGCATAGCTCCTGCTGGTCTGAATCATAAATTGTCCACAGAGCTGCATTCTGTGCATTTTTGCAGCAGTGCGTACGCCGGGCTGTCACAGCCCGTTTTAGCCACTGCTGGCATTTTAATACGGAGCACGTCACTCTGTGTAAAACACTGTTTCATTTCAGAAATGATTATTTGTCTGCTGTTACTGAAAGTTTTTTAATCTGTTATCAGTGATAATAAAGTCGTGGCATGAAGGTCTTTTATCAGGCAGGATTTGACATTTCACGAATTCTTTTGTTTGACGACGTAGAAGTGATGTAACCATCTGCTTTACTTTTACTCATTAATCTTCATGCTACAACAGTTTGTCTCTACTCTGGATACTTGGCAGGACCTCGGTTATAAAAGCTTTCCACTGCTCTCCTGGAATAGGAGTGCTCGTACACGATATTAGAGCCAGACTGCACTGGCCAGCAGTACGTAAGTGGACGATACGGTGCAGCATTAATGGCTCCCATTTGTTCATTACCTGCGTGATTGCTATTGATCTGCCAGAAGCTGTTTCAGGGGGCTTTGCAGTTACAGAGTACAAAGCTCTGTGTGCCAACATAATACATTACACCACCAAGACATTAACTTATTGTATTTTATGCAGATGCAGATTATTGTGATTGATTGGAAGAGAGTCGGGTTGAAACCTTTCTTTTTCTCTTTCAGTAGTTTTTCGATTGAAAGGATAAAAGGAGTGATAAATGGAGAGGTGTATTAGAATATATCAGAACGATTAATGCTGCCGCTTCAGGAGTGTTTGGTCAGCAGAACTTTACTGTGTGTGGGCTTCGGCTGTGACCGGGTCCCTCAAAGTTGATTGAATTTTAGATTCTGCAAACCTACGACAATGCATCTGAACTGCTCTTATGTTAGATTAAATGTTAAAGTGATCGCAGGATAACGTACACTGAGACTGAAATTAGCATGGAAAATGATTGCGCTTCGCTCTGTCACTTCAGGTGATATTACAGTGTCTCAATTGTGTTGTGTTAGTTGTGTGCATGCTGACTTGCCCGTGCACCTGTGTTTCTTTCAGGAGGCTGTCGGGGAGAACGCGGGAGTACACGGCCCAGCAGAGGACAGGAAGGAGAAGGTGCCCAGCCCCCATCTCAGCCAGCTGGTGGTCCTCACTAACAGCGGGACTCTCTATGGGCTGGCACAAAGGGTGGTGGCCACTGAGTCTCTGTAAGCACACACACACCACTGGAAGCATTTGCACACTACATTATAGTATTCCTTAAACAACACATTATTTAAACAGATAAGATCCATCATAAAGAAATGTGTTGACGCGTTACCACATCTCTAGTGAGCGTTGGACATTATTCCTCTGATAGAGTTAAAGAAAACGCACAGCTGTTTTCGTCTAGTGATTTGTGACATTAGTGCGTGCTTTATGTCATCACTTGTGTGTCCTGGCAGCGCGATGTAACATGACAGTTATGCACATCGAAGCACTCTGTCTGATCAAGTTATAAAGGCCGCTTGTCGCTCACTGCCTCGTGTCAGGATGGCAGTAATGTCATTACACAGTTTTCCACACACTGCCCGCCAAAGATTAGCCCTGCCTGCGTTGTGTTCCTGCACACACAGTAACACATTTTAGCGCCCCCAAAATAATTTCCTTTCTCTAATTTGATATGTTTTAAACTCTCTCAATCAGTCAGTAACCAGTTTATTTTTATACTCTACTCTCTGTTTTTTTTCTTCCTCTGTGTCTTACTCTGTTACATTCACACACTGGTGCCCCCATGCATAATTAGGTCAAGCTATCATCAGTGCTGACAGCACTTGGGCCCTCAGAGGTCTGCGCTGTACAACAACAGCTTCATAATGAAAGTCTTGTAAACCAAAGGCTCTGACAGCACTGTTGCCAAAATGCTGAGTAGGCTTACACTCGCTCACAAAAGGGGTTTCATGTTTTCGAGGCAGGCAACAAGCTCCAGAGAAGAATGAAAGTAAAACGTCTGGTGTGTAGTGTAGGTCAAGTTTAAAGGAAAGCATTAGTCTGCGAGGAATTGTTGGTGGTGATGGTGGTTGGGTTTTATTTTTTGGATTATGACTTAAAAAATAGTATTATTAGAAAATGTCTGTGAAGTTTCTCAGTCATCCAGGTCATCGTAGTCTGAGGAGCTTAGGAAAGAAAAAAGCGTCTGGACTTCTTTAAGTTGCTTGAAGATGTTTCACCTCTCATCCAAGAAGCTTCTTCAGTTCTAAGGTCAAATGGTGGAGAGTCCCAGATTTAAGCCTTATGGGAGTGCCCCCCCCAATGGGGGTCCATTGTCCTTCTTGGTGGGGCCACTCCCATAGGGCTTAAATCTGGGACTCTCCACCATTTGACCTTAGAACTGAAGAAGCTTCTCTGATGAGAGGTGAAACGTCTTCAAGCAACTTA
>VOQK01021348.1:51205-61264 GCA_015052645.1 Benitochromis conjunctus
GTTGTTAATAATATTTCCCACAAGAACATTTTAATACGCCTTTACTGTCTGAACGTGTTAACTGAAGTCAGTGGTTCTGGGTTATTGTTGACCTTAATCGTTCACTGTAACTTATTCCAGGCCATACGCTCGCTGTAGATTATTTCACTTCGGGGTATTTGCTGCGTCAGACTGGATTCTCTGCTTGTGCGTTTTAGTTAGTTTTGTCCATGAATTAGATCAATCTAAATTAATGATGATTCTGAAAATAATATAAATTGCTGTAGTTAGCATTTGTTTGATTGGATTATATCTGCACCAGCTGCATTTATTTATCTGTCATATCCGAGGGGAGGGTGGGGTATTTTACCAGCCTGGGGGCGACTTTTTGACAGTCTTCGTGAAATTGCATATCCTGGACTTCAGTCTCTGGCATTTTTTTGGTGAGCAGGAGAATTTGGCTCATTTTTACTTAAATTTGTTTGGCTCCCCACCCCTTGAGTCGTCTCCGATAGTTTAACCTGATCAGAGTTGCAGAGACGTTTGTAACCTTAACTTCCTCTGGAGAAAAAGGAAAAAAAAACTTTTTTTTGCTTCAGCTACGTATATATTTTGTGTGCAACTATTCCGAGAAGAATACTGTAAATGTGAATGTTTGAGCAACGTCTGTATTTATTTCTTGCTTCGTGTCTTATTTTTGTTTTTTGTTTTTTATATGATATAACTGCTGAAAGTGTACTGTAATATATCACCTCTCAGTATGTTGTGACGTATCACCTGAAGCAGAAACAAATATTTTAAACTGTCATATTATGTGAAGGGTCAAGTGCACCATAGTAAATAAAAAAAATCAGTAAAAATCATTAATCAGTGTTGGAATTGTACGTTGAACCACGGTGATTCTAACACAATAAACGCACTAACGGTCGATGACAGCTGTGGTGTTTTTCCTGCTCGTTTCCCAACCTTTCCAATCTCTGTACCGCAGCAGTTTTAGTAGATTAACTGTTGCTTTAATCAGAATATATGAGCGCTGCCTTTGAGCAGTGCTGCTGTCCATTCTAATGATGTTTTAGTCAGCCAGGAGCAGGACGCTGTCAGACTAATTAATGTGGTTTCCTGTGTGGTTACAAGCCCACGGCCTTCCATTTCAGGGGAGACTACTGATTAGGCTGAGCAGATCTACCCATAACAATGATGAGTCATTGCTTCCTATTGTATTAGAGTTAGAACTTTTCGCTTTGCCTGTCATCAGTTCGTGGTGGGTTTTGATATAAAAGACATCAATGGACTAATAATAATGAAACCTGGAGGCTGAAAGTACAGGCATTTACTTCTTAACAGATCTAAATGCTGTGGATGGATGTGCGTGTGCGTGCGTGCGTGCGTGTGTGCGTGTGTGTGTGTGTGTCCATGTAGAAGAGAAGCCCTTAAGCAGCACGCGAGTGAACAAGGTGAACACTTAGCGACTCTTCATCAAGCTGGCAGTCTTCGGGGCACGGCACATAGTTCTGAAAATGATTGCACAGTGATGAAGTTTTCACCGTTTTGGCTCACCCCCGCAATAGGTTTGAAATGGAGAGAGCATGATGTAATTGAAGTGCAGACTTTCAGCTTTAATTCAATGTAGGGAAATATATTTAATGAGTGTTGTGAAATTAAAATGTCTGAAATGTGTGAAAATGATGAAATAATAGGATTCCTCTTTTGTGCTGCTCTTCGCTGTAGCCAGTGCCAGTCGTTCACAGATATTCCTGCCTTTAGTTTGGTCTTGAGTAAGTGAAATGTGTCTTGGTTGGATTAAGATCGGGTCAGTGATCCAGCCATTACAGAATTTTTTCCACTTCCTGACCTTCAGCTTTCAGACACTCCTGTGTCGGTATTGCAATATGTTTTGGGTCATTGTCTTATCTGTGCAGTAAAGCATCTTCAAGTAAACACTGCTGCATTTGGCTGAAAGTTTACCCGTGTACACTTCAGGATTCATCAAGCTGTGCTAGTGATACGCTACTTCCACACTAGTGTTTCACAGGTGACGTATGCCTTGGATTATGATTTTAATTTAAAAATTTATGTTGGTGGCTCAGAGAAACTATGAAAAGTCTGTCACTGTCCAAACATTTCCAGGTCCAACTTTACACTGTAGATGTCATCTGTATAATCTTGCCATGTCACCCAAACATTTAACAGGGAGCAAGTACACTCACTACACTCACTTCTCCTGGTGTAGCTGCTGCTATCAGCAACATGCTGGTTCTCTGCGAGCATCAATCCCCCCTGCCTTTACTGATTTATTGTACAAACACTGAGCAGTGAAAAAAAAAAAAGTAATGACCCAGTAAAAAAAATACCCTTCAAATGATTAAATACGATTAAGCATTTTTAAATAATTATTCCAATTTGTCCTGAATTACTGATATGATTTTAATTTTAGTAATTACTCAACGGGTCTCAGCAGGTTAGATGATAAAGTTCATGAATGCACAATTAGAATAAGGCTGAACAAGTATGGTTTGTTTGGAAAGATTCCCAGGAGAATGCTTCTTCTCATGCAGGAACATGGCAGCACAGCATAGGTTTGCAAAGCTACATCATAACAAACCACAAAACCTCTGGAACAATTGGCAGATGTGACCAAAGTGGAGATGTTTGCCCATAATGCACAACTTCACATTTGGCGAGCTCCAAACACCTCGTATCGCCTGTCAGGCATGGTGGTGGCGGGGTGATGATTTGGGCTCGTTTTGCAGCCACAGGACCTGGGCACCGTGCAGTCCCTGAGTCGGCCATGAACTCCTCTGTATATCAAAGTGTTCTAGAGTCAAATGTGAGGGCATTTGTTCAACAGCTAAAACTTGGCTAAAATTGTGTCATGCAACAGGACAATGATCCCAAGCACAGAAGCAAATCTACAGAAAAGTGACCCAGTCAAAGCCCAGAGCTCAGCCTGACTGGAATACTGTGGCTGCTATTACAGCACTGTTGTAAAGAAGAGTGGGACTAAATGCCTTCACATTGATGTGAGAGACTGATAAAGTCATACAGAAGACAATTACTTGTTGAAGTAATTCTTAAACTTGGCTCTGCAATACTTCACATTTTTGGACAGGATTTTTTTGTTAGTTTTTTTTTTAGATTTTTCATTGTGTTAAATCTCTGTGGAACATTAAATGAATTTACCTCGAGGACATCATTTCATATAATTCACGATTTAATTGAATTCATCATTGTTGCATAATATTGTAAAAAAGACTAATAACAAACATCATAAACATGCAGAAATGCAGACTGGTTGATTTATTCAATTAGCCATGAGGAACGTGACTTTCAAAGGTGAGGAAAGAAGGATGAAGGTGAGAAGGAGGCCGAATCCGGGTGGGGGAAATAAGGAGATGAGGTTGGAAGAGTGCAGTGATGGGGGAGAGGAGGGTGGATGAAGAAAAGAGGAAGTGGATTAAAGGTGGAAAGAGGGGGAAGGACGAGGAAATGTTGCTCAGCCTCCTGAACCTTTGTGTCACTGGGAGATTTGTTTCTGCTGGGAGCCATTCGAGATGCAGATCATGTTCCTGCTCTTTCACCATCTTCATCTCTATTCTTTTCTGCTGCATCTTTGCAGCTTTTTCTCACGTTTTCAGCTGTTTGAGTGCTTTTTTTCTTTTCCTCTGTCAGTTCAGTGTCTGCCGTTTTTGAATTAATCTCCTTCCTTTCCACCTTCTCTTCTTCAAATGCTTACTGGACTTCCAACAATTCCCCTTTTTGCATTTTCAGCTCCTTTTTTTGTTACTTATTAAAGAAAACATACCCACATTTCCCATGCACGGACAAGTAAAATAATGCTGGTGAGGCTGAGGGCTTGTTGTAGCCTGCTGTTTGGGTGTGCAGCTAGAAATAACTGGTGGACACTGGAGGTTAGAGCAGCCAACTCACCTGCAGTTTACTGGCTTGAACCTCCGATCTCCTCTTTCTGAGATGTTTGCAAAGAACCCATGACAACAAATAAGGATAATAAACAAAACAAGACTAAACTAACATTTCTTTTTATTTATTAAGTTAAACTACTGTGTTGTGTTGTGTTGTGTTGTGTTGTGCTGTGCTGTGCTGTGCTGTGCTGTGCTGTGCTGTGCTGTGCTGTGCTGTGCTGTGCTGTGCTGTGCTGTGTTGTGTTGTGTTGTGTTGTGTTGTGTTGTGTTGTGTTGTGTTGTGTTGTGCTGTGCTGTGCTGTGTTGTGCTGTGCTGTGCTGTGTTGTGCTGTGCTGTGCTGTGCTGTGCTGTGCTGTGCTTGCGTGTCGGTGCGTACTAGGTATGACTGTGCAATGACAGTAAAGAGTTGTCTTATTTGTGACCCTAATTTGTTTCCGTCCATGTGTAGCAGCTCTACAGGATGGTTTCTACAGCTGCACAGTTATCTTCCTTTAACTAGGAGGGCAGGGGTCCTCCTAAGGACACTTTATTTCCTGCATTCTTTTCCTACCAAGTGTACTTGATCAATCTTTGGATTTGACAGCTCAGCAGTGGGTTCAACACATTCTGTACTCTCAAATGACACAGATCTGTGTTTTAGGATGATTTTTTAGGACTCAATTATGTTACCAAGTCTGATTAACATTATTTTAAAATGAGAAAACCAGTAATTACACCAATTTCAGCCTCTCAGACTTCAGAAAACATGTCCTAATATAGGATGTCCACCTTTTTTCCCCTTCTGACTTCTCCATCGGTGAAATAAATCATATCAGTGATCTCTGTGTATGCATGTATGTGTGTGTGGCAGGGATAATTACTTTTAGCACAAAATATTCAGCATGAGTGTGAGCAGGGTCATCCAGAGGCAACTTTCACTCTACACATATGATTCACATGGACAGCTCAACATTAGCGACTAGACTAATACTAGTAATTACAAATTATAAGAGCAATTACACTAATTAATATATATATATATGTATATATATATATATGTATATGTATATATATGTATATGTATATATATGTATATGTATATATATGTATATATGTATATATATGTATATATGTATGTATATATATGTATATATGTATATATATATATATATATATATACACACATGCCTAAGTGGTATTTGAGCCTTCGTTCATTATGCTCGAGGCTTTCTTCCTCAGGTTCCCTTGCCCTCCCACCCTCTTCTAACACTCTGATTCACGACCCTCTTCGCACCAGTGTTCCCACCATCCTTGCGCGACACTTCAGGGTGCCCAATTGGACCGTCCCATGATGCCATGACCCATTTACCCTTTTAGATAAAAGACCACGCTCCCCTTTCCTCCTGAGTGTCTGCCACTCTGCCAAATTCCACGAGCCAGCCCTGTAGAAATCAATATCATTGACCTAAATGGCCCCTGTTCCCTCACTGTCTGCTGATATGCATTCACACAGACCTCATTCATGTCTATTCATACACATTTGACTGGGAACAATTGCTGGCGGAGCCCATTAGTATTGCTTACTTTGCGTGATGATTGATAGGACGAGATGTGACAGCGGAGTACCCACAGCTAAAAGTAAAGGTTGCACTGAGAGGAGGTTAGTTTCTCGTTATTCACAAAAGAGGAAGTTGTAACTGGACTGGGACAGTATTTAAATCAAATGTTACTCAAAAAAGTCTACTTTTTATCAACAGTCATCATCTGTGAAAAAAAAAAAGAGTATTTCCTCAGGCATGGGTAAGTCTTTGATAATCAAAGCGCTTTGAAGCTTAAGCTTTGGCACAGTGATTAAAAATCTGCTCAAGTAAAACTTTATTAATATCCAAAGTTTACTGGGCTGTGTTAAAATTGCTTGAGTGTCTTTTATAGAGTGAATTTGTTGAGGTGGGCGAGAGGCTGATGATCTGACGTGCAGGCAGGAGCTTATTTGAGATAAATCTTGCATTTATAAGACAAAAAAAATGCAGAAATAAGACAAATACATTATCTATAATATAATATTGCAGTCTAGTTACATCAGCACGAGGCATGTTAGCTCAAAGGCCCTGTATTCTTACACGTGCGCTGTTCAACCTTTCAACATGTAAATAAATAAGAATAAAAGATAAGGAAGACCCGCTGGGAGTAAAGAGCACTGCAACGTGTCCTTCACACGTTCACCTGTGTGACAGAGAAGACGGGAAAAGAGTGAGAGTTCATCTCGAGTCTGTACGAAACAATTTGGGGGGGGATTTCAGACGAGCTGGAAAGCCCGGCACACACACGGAGACTTTTTAATCTCGGTGTCTCACTCTGCAAGAGCAGAAAATCGAAAACTGTAACTAGGGAACTGTGCTGGGTTTAGACAAACCCCTTTGCTTTTTCATAATGACAGCACTCACAGAGCTTTTCATTAACGCGCTCTTATTGATTCAGCCCTATCACTACACACAAACCTCAGAGGGAATGGGAACGGTCCGTTTCCCTAAAGAAAAGGGAATTTTAAAATGTTTACTGTATCCGTTTCATTTGTCGCAAATGAAAATTTGTTCAGCTTGATATTGAAATTAAGCAAAACCCGAAGCCACCGAAATTAAATCACACACAGCCTGAGCTGTTTGGGAGTTTTATTTTTTTATATGCAAACTGCATAAAAAAAGATAAATTAATATTTAAGAAATAACACAAACATACGGGTTGAGGTATTTCATATAATGCCAGTACTTCTCATCATTTTGACTTGCGTTACTGACTAAAGCAGCTAAATGGATGTCAGTCTCTGCTGCGTAAACTTGAACTTGAACGAGGAACCACAGAAAAGCTCGCTCCACTAGCTGCTGCTAATTTCTCGCTTGACTAGCTGTGCTTGTGTGGAAACCATGTTTTGTGTGGTCGTACACATAAACAGGGAAACCTCTGAAGAACTATCAGGGCTTGGTTTTTCCACTTTTACATTACAGGAAGCTGTAAAATAAAAGCATGTGTGTTACTTGTTTGGATTTTGTACAGATATATGCAGCAGTAGAAGTAAAATCAATTATTTTGATGTGGTTAAGAGGCTGAAAACAAAAGCTCTGCATCTTTCTCCTCATTTGCTACAAAATGTTCTTTAACGTACTTTGGAAAATGAAAAAATAAAATGAAAAAAATAGATTAAGATCTGTGATTATTCATTCTGAATTATTCACAAAAAGCCATCCTAGGTAACATTTTCATGTTTATAGTTAAATTTAGGTTTGCAAAGGTGAAAATAATTGATCTTAAGGTTTGATCCTAGAACCTAGATCCTAAAAGTGGAAGTGGTACAAGCCATGAGAAGTTCTGGAGGATGCCATCACCGCCCAGATCACGAAACACAAACGAGTACACCTCCAGCTACACACACACGCTGCTTTTTGCTTTCAGGTTAAATACATTTGATCAGTTCCTGGTTCTTTGAGAAATAACATAAAGTCAATATGTGCAGCCACGAGTACAGAATATTCTTTTCTAATATTTCTAGGTACTATATTTGGTTTTCTTAAAATGTAAAAAAACATTTCAAAGAAGGGAAGTTAATTTTTTTCTCAGCAGCGATATGACTCCCATGAAAAAAAAAAAAATCTTTGGGATTAGTTTGCTTGCAGCTGGAATTAGTTTCTGTGCGTATCTGTTTCATAATCTTAGCCCCAGCCAAATGGCCTCTAATGCTGTGCAGTGCCAGTTAATGGCATTTTCTTTCAGAGGGCATTGAAAATTAACATATCTTAATGGTCACTGCGTTTAAGTGCTGAAAAGAACGATTTTTTACCAAGATTTATCCTCAGAAATAAATGGGTCAAGTCCACTTCCCCTAACCACCCTCTGGTTCATGTCACATCAATGCTATTCTTTTAATGCATATAATATGTCTAGGATCATACACCACTCTTCCTAAACTTAGAGCAGACCGAGTCTGTGTGAGAGTGCAGATCATGCTCCCAGTATTGATCTGTTTCCCCGCTAACATCTGACATTGGAATCTTAACAAGCTCCTACATTTGCCAGAGGATTAATTTTAGAGGCATAGTAATGGAAAATCATGGCTCCACAGTGTTTACACAAAGTCATTAAACCCAAAGTGCAAGCTGAGATGTAGCCTGTATTGACTGTATGTAAAAGATGGAGGATGCTTTGTAATGGCCAATCCTGTGGTAACAAAAAGAATATCTGATTGATCAGCGGGGCTCTCCTGATCTTTGATCTCATTAAACAATCTCTAGACAAGTTTATGGTTTCAATAACTACTTTAAAGTCTTAGGCCTTAGTCACACTAGTGTAAAAATAGGATGGCTGCACCATCAAGCTCAGTTCAGGCTTGGTGTTGTCCTTTCAAACATGTGGGAAATATATTGTTTTTCAAATTTAGAATTTTATATTCAGTTACTGCTTTTTGACTCAACTCATAAAATGACTGTTTCATTTTTTGATATTCCAAAATTTTACCTTTGCAAGTAGTTCTAGTTTCAGAAACAGCAGTATGTACCACGAGAAATAACAGGTGCAGCATTGCTGCTGTGATTTCCATTTCTAGCTTCTGCTTTTTGTGAACGTTCGCTTTTTCAGCATCTTACCACACATGCTAATAAATCCTTTGGATTGTAATATTATATATATGAACTAAACTCTAAACAATGACGCCTAACACAGACGCCTGATAAAAATCTTTCTCTACCCTGTGATGTACCCCACTGCTCGGTGGGATATGGAAGCCTGAACTGGATGGGCAGCAGAAGAAGCTGGATGAAAGGACCATAGTCTTTGGATCGTGGTGAGAGATCAATGCAGGTACAGAGACGACACGCAACTCCAAACAGGAAGACATCAGCTTTCCAGGAGGTTCGAGCCCAGAACCTTCTCGCTGGGAAGTGCAAATGCTAACTCCTGCATCACCATGCCAACCATCCAAAATGCTTAAAAGAAAGAAATTATAATTAGGAGACTGATGTCTGGGCCAAATTCCAGGCAGTAATTCTAGAAGTCATTAAAGTAATTCAAAACCCCAAAATGTGAGTGTCACAGTAGCACTGCAGGACAAGATTAGCAACATTATTACCGTTCATTGAACCAAACTGTAAAAAAAGGCCTGCTTGTATTTATAGAGCGTGTGCAGTGATAAACATGCATGTAAAAGGTGGGAAATCTTTTGCAACTGACCCTGTTGCATGTGTATTTCTGTGAGTTCCTTCGTTACATGTAATTACATGTTAATTAAGCCGATATTTAGTCTAAAAAAAAGTCTGTGCTTGATATCGAAAAGAACTGACTACAAAACAGTTCAACTTTTGTAAATCACCCATAAAACCAACCACACCTATGAGCATTATTTGGGGAATGCAATCACATGTTATTTTGCCCCATTTAGTAAATCTGGCCTGTTGTCTGTGGATCGTGAATGTCTTCACAATCAAAGTTATAGCAGATGAGAGGTTTCAGTCTTGGACGAAAGGCATGGCAGCCTCTGAGTCGTTGTCCTGCTGTTGGTGAAAACTGTCAGACTCGCTGCCTGCAGCTGAAACAAACGTCAGTATTACAGAACCCGTTATCTTGTTAGCTCATTAGTGGCACAGGTAAATATGCTGGAATGGCCCTAATGACACTCTCCACTTACATAATGGTTTCAGCTGCTTTGCATTTCAGTGACACTGTGTCCGTGTTGTCCCTGCTCCTCGTGTATCTACCTAATGGCCTTCCAGTTCAAGGAACTGCTGTATCGGTGCCCCGAGGCTGCTTTGCATAGCACAGAAGAGTCGCTTGATTTTAAAATTGAGGCCCTGATTCATTTCCACCGTGCCTAATAAGTGAGCTATGAATGAAGTCCGTGGAGATACAGTAGATGAGCGTGACTCACTTGCATGAGCTAAATATTGAAACTAGTAAACAAATAGTGACAACAGAAGCGATTCCACATTAATTTCATGGCTCTCGGCCTCTCGTATTGTCCCCTTTCACAATGCTTCAAATTGAAGGACAGCTTTTGTGTTTTTAGGTTTTTGTGTTCATCCGCCATGCTGTCTCACAAATCTAATCGTGTTTGTAGTTTATTCGCAGACTCACAATATGCAGCTATTTTCAATGAGCGTACTCACCTGTGCTATTGACTGAGAGTGCAATAAGAGA
>VOQK01021348.1:61308-72030 GCA_015052645.1 Benitochromis conjunctus
TCAGTGTTGCACACTTGGATTAAAATGAATTAAAACCAGTGTGGCTTTATGAGCCCCGTCTTTACTGCTGATCTGGAAATATACCGACGTAATACATCATTACACAGTCTCTAGACGAGGGGTGTCCAACTCCAGTCCTCGGGAGCTACCGTCCTGCAGCTTTCAGATGTATCCCTACTCCAACACAGCTGAATCAAATTATTGGATTACCTTTTCAGCGTGCCATCAGGTTTGGCAAAGGCCTGGCAACAAGCCATTCATTTGATTCAGGTGTGTTGGAACAAGGATGCATCTAAAAGCTGCCCCGTAGCTCTCGAGGACTGAGTTGGACAGCCCTGCTCTAGACTTTAGGCACACTGCATTACAGTAAGTGGCCTGGCCTATGTGCGCCCACTAGAGATGCTGCTTTGTGGTGTCTCATTGGCAACTGGGGCAAACATTAATTTATGACAACTTAAGAAAACAACATTAACAAAACATTATGGGGTGTCGCATACTTCTGTCCATACACACTTCTTTCCCTTAGAATCATTTATTACATGACATAGATCAGCATTTAACAATATTAATGACAGCAGGTTTGACTTTAACTTTGGAAATCAGAGTAGCATTATATCTGCTGATGCCAAGCTCACGATTTAAGACTGCAGCAAAAGTTGGACCCACTAAACTTTAATCATGGTTTGTCCTTTGCTAGGACTACACAGTGGTACTAAAGGTCGGTGGTAATGTGACCAGCTGCATTGTGTTTCTTTGGCTAATAGCAACCCCCTTTTTAAACTAACAATGCGATGCCGATGTATCGTAGGAGAAAATCAAAGCGGGGAAGTCGCCACAAAAATCTTCAGCTTGTTTGAGCCTCTCCACTCTTGTGAAGGTGAAAGGACTTCCAACAGTCCAAACAGTGACTCAGAAATGATTACAGGATTTTCATTTGCTCTGGATGGCAAAATAATGAAAGCAATACATCATACAGCAGAAAGCAAGCCTGCTTAAACTCTGTTTTCTGAAGGAAAATGTATCTCACAGCCACCATTACCATATAGACCAATATTTCATATGTCTATTTGTCCAAAGCTCCTTGACATTAGTTCCTGTAATACAATATGTATACAGTGCCTTCCATTTCAATCACTGGGTTATCATGAGGACCAGCATGCTCCCCTTGGACTTTCCCTGCTTCTCATTACTCAGAGGAAAGCTGGGGCTTACAGATCAGGGGGTTTAAAGAAGTCAGAGTGAACGCAACGCTAAATGAAGATTTAACAGGACGTGAGCTAACCTCAAACTGTGACAGCTTTTCTTCTACTGCCAATTACACACAGTCGTTGCCCAGCTGCCTTCATGACAGTGTCTGTGGTTAAAGACATTCAGAGAGCAGGATATTTATAGCTTGTGTTTTATACAAGTAATATACAGTTTGTATGATAGTAGTACACAACACATATATGCTGCGTCACCTCGACACATACAGATCAGCACAGTATTCAGTCATATTCACTTCTCTTCAAATAGGTTTTTCTTTATATAGAGCCACATCCCAACAACAGTCACCTCAAGATGTTTTATATTGTAAGATAAAGATACAATACAATAATACAGAGAAAACCCCAACAATCATACGGGCCCCTGCGAGCAGACATTTAGCGACAGTGGGAAGGAAAAACTCAATTTTAACAGGAAGAAACCTCCGGCAGAATCAGGTTTCCTACCTTTATACTCTCTCATTCAATACATTGATTAGGTTTATTGTAATTGTATGAAATTTAAATTATGTATGATTAACTGTTAGAGGATATACTTGTTTCAAAGTAAAACCAGCTTTACCCATCAAAAGCAAAAACCCAAAAAAACCCAAACAAAGCTCCCCAAAACATACCTGATTTGAATTCAGCTATCATTTAAGAGCATCTTCCTGTGAAGCGGTGTTTATGGTCCATCGCTCTTGCTCCATTCAGATCCTACCACAAAAGCTCCATTTTAATGTGTATCTGTAATGCAGAGGGATCTGTGAGGGCACTGTTAGCCTGTACAAATTTGTTGTAATGGTTAAAAACACAATAATTATCATGGCCTTGGTATTATTTCTGACCCGATGTGCATCTGCGAGCCTTGGACCATGCCGACACCTTCACGAAAAACCCATTTTATTGGTGTCTGAGTCACTATCAGGGAGATCACAAGGTTGTATCAGCTTGCCAAAATCTTCATTCACTCAAAAAAAAAGGGTAATAATTTTGAGTAAAATGCAACTGAACATATACAAAATCAAAAGTTGAATTATTCAAATAATTAATAAGGAGAATATGTTTGGTAAACTGAATGTATACCAATCAAGTAAATTTCATTACCATGAAATGTAATCAAATAAAATCAATCAATCAATAAAAAATAGGAGCACTGCAAGCGATACAGCTCTTCTCAAGCAGACGACGGGGGGAGGGTAAAGTGGGAAGGGGAGAGCAGTCATTAATTCAGGTATAGATTTTCACATCAGTCTTCTAAATCTCTCATTGAACCAAAAGGTCGTGTGACCAGCTACAGGAGTTTGATTTCATTAAAAAAAAACAAAAAACGTTGACATTGACCTGATTTGACTTTGACTTTCTCTTTCAATATATACATTAAGCTCGTGTGTTTTGTTTGTCACACTTAAAGATAGTCACAGACCCTTTGAACACTCGGTGCAGTCTGTTGACATTGCTTTTGGCAAACATCAGCATTCTGACCGATTTGGGCAGATATGCAGGAATATGTGGTTGTGTGCCCCGCTGGACTTCAATCACCCTCCCTTGTCGCGCTTCATCGTTGGTGCGCTTTGAAGAAAATGACCATCAACCATCTCGATTGCTTGCTTTTAAAATGTAGCATTCAAGATTTACCACTTTTGATCTTGCCACTGGTAATCCAGAGGGTTTAGGTGTATACCTGGGGACCGAGGCTTATAGGCAGGCTGTGGGGGGATCTCAGCTCTGACAGGTTTTTTTTTTATTTTTTCCAAAATCTCCCCCTGGATATGCATGGATGAGAGAAACTACAGACAGAGCACTCACAGGCCTGCTTCTAATAAAACATCCCTTTCAATCCCACTTGGGCCTGAGCCACTATTATTTACATATTCAAATGATCCCGGGGATTAACTTGAACTCACTAAAGCAAATGCATTATGCATCGGTCACATGCACATGCTTGAATTTTCCTAAATTAAAATACCAACACTAAGTGGCAACCTGCAGTAGCTTCAGAATTTATGATCAAGGGAAAAGTAACCATGGTTTTTCTTTCTGCTTTACTTTATTGCTGGTTTTTATTGCATGTTTTCATTAAAATGACGGCTTCCTAACTCGGACGTCTCACCTTAGCTATTGATTAAATCATCCAGGAATCGGGCTTGGACAAATTAGATCCCAGGGAGGATCAATGGCTACCTGAAACATAGATGGGCAGAGAAGACGAAGGCAGGGGAGGAGAGAGAGGAGAAAAGAGGGTGAAGAGATAGAGAAACAAGGAAGAAAGAGGGAAATTACACATGGCAAGCCGTGGAGAAGTTGTTTGTTTTTCAGCAAGCTTTTGGCAGTTTGCCCTAAAACAAACAACATCCAGTGGTAATGATGAAAGGAGCGTGGGCGTGAGAACAAAATGCTGAAGAGAAAGAGGAAAAAACAAACTCTGCAGGAACTATTTAAGGACTCGTAACCACCTACAGGTTTAGAGACTGTTGTTGTTTTCAGGGGTTTCTCTTTTTAATTTAATTTACAAGAATTTATTTTAATTACCATTATTATTTTCTTATTACCATGCTCCGAGTGTAAAAAATGTGAATGTGAATGTTGTTGGAAAATTTCAAGAACAATGTGTGATGTGTGGAATGGCAGTAACTACAGAGGGATAAAGCTGATGAGCCGTACCATGAAAGAAGATATGAAGAAATGGGAAAGAGTCGCTGGAGCTCGGTTAAGAAGAGTGAGCAGCAGTGTGGCTTCATGCTGAGAAAGAGCCCTACAGATGCAATGTTTGCTTTGAGAGTGTTGATGGAGAAGTACAGAGGAGGTCAGGAGGAGTTGCACTATGTCTCAGTGGGTATACAGAAAGTATATGATAGGGTGTCAAGAAAGGAACTGTGGCACTGAATGAGGAAGTCAGAGGTGGCACAGAAGTATGCAAGGGTGGTGTAGTGTCTATATATGAGGACAGCGAAGATTTTCACTAGGAGTGAGCAGCATTGACAGGACTGGAAATGAGTACATCGCATCAGAGCGACGGCTCAGGTTGAGCGGTTTGGAGACAAAGTTAGAGAGGCAAGGCTGCATTGTTTTGGACATGTGCAGAGGAGGGACAGTGGCTACATGAAAAGTACAATCAGTCATTATTTTGAGGTTATTTAATAGAAAAAATGTAGTTCTCATATATTCAATATTAGTGTGTAATTATGTCTTCCAAAAAAACCCAGATTCATTCTCATAAATAATTAATTATTCTATTAAAAATACATAGGAGCGTGCTCTGGTTTGACCTGTCATCTTGAATACAGTGGCTGTTCCACCTAATCATATTTTATGTATATGGATAGAGACCAGCCACATAGGTGGTACGCTCATGCTGTGGATGCGAATGTTAATTTATGTCTGCACATCCAGACTCAAGATATGAAGGCTCATACTTATGTTTTATTGTCAGAGAAGAAGTCCCTTTCACCAAAGAAGGAAAAACCCAAAACAAAGACAAAATGCCATCTGAATAAAACCTCATGCTCTTCCTCCACAGCCCAAGCTTCATCTTCTCAGCCTAAGTCAGAGCTCTAACACACAAAATCGTGCATAAGCATCCTTATTTATTCCACGTATTGCCACAGGTTCTAACTACAAACCTCAATATTGCTGTCGTCAGACAGACGTGAGCTTCACTGACTCATCCGTCTGTATTAGACCCGTCTCATGACGTTTTACAGTCTTCTCCAGAGTAAACAGATGTGGACGTTTCTCACCCGACATTGACAGCTGAGCTATACAGTCGACTGAGAGCGTACACTGAAATAAAGATATATGTCGGTCAGACATTTTGAGGTGACTCGAGGTTAAAAACCTAAAATACAGCAAAATATTTAATTGACACATATCCATTTTTTTTATTTCTGATTTATTGCAGAATTTATTGTTGATATTATTCAGATGTACAAAAATATGTTGAACACAAAAGTGTTTTTTATACACAAACAGTTGAAGAATGGCCACAGTCATCATAAGAATAGTCTAGATTTAATGTTTTTGATCGCTCTTGGATGACTGAAACATGTTTGTCCTACAGCAGCCACCGTAGCTAGCCACAGCTAAGCACATGAAATGGGAGAGGTGAAAAAACAGAATTCATCTGACTTCAATCTGCAATCTACTGACATCTAGTGGTGACATTTTAAACACTGTACTTTTAACCAAAACGAAAGAGACGCATTTCATCATTGTAAGAAATATCTAATCCTGCATAGCTTCCTCTGAACAGAAGTGTCTGGAATAATCCCCTGGGATGCTCTGGTCCACCATCTCTGCCACTCATTTTTCTTGGCTTAGTGTGCCGTAGTGTGTAGTGAGCAGTTTTCCACCTCAACACACATCTTAGGACATTTGGAATGACACACACTGGTGCCATCTTGGTGTGATTTAAACCTGATGGGTGACATGGAGTGTATGTCGGTTAAGGTGCCACAGGCAGGACTGAATGACAGTAAACAATACCTACTGCCTGCTTCCTCCTCGGTGTGGTATATTACTCTGGAGGGGAGTGGAAGAGACACCTTTCAAGTGTGTGACTTACAACCTGAGTACATGAAGTGCCAGCAAGCTGTTTATGTTTTAGTGATCTATTTGGGTGTAAAACACACACACAAATACTGTAAGGTGTATTTATTGGCTTTGAGGAAGAGGAGCATGTTCAAGCTAAACTGGGGTGGCTGACCTTTTATTTTACCTCTTGATGGTGTGAGAAAATAAATAAGCATGTTTCCTGAAGTAAATGATAGCTTTATTATATTTAAATGTTTGGACTAGTTCCCGGTATCCACACCAGTGAGGGAGACTCATACTGTTTGGATGGATCTTACAGGCCAGCTTGCTAACATTAGCTGATAAAGTAGTAGTCCACATTCTTCATATATGGTCCTTTCTGGATGTAAGAGAAGAAGATAACAATGGCCAAAATCCGAAACCCGAGTCTTCAAAATCATGGTCCACAAAGCAGTGGGCGATAACTCAGTGACTAGTTCCATCTTTTACATACAGTCTTAACACAGCTGGATAGTGCATCAACAGTCACTGGCATTTCCCCAGTTGCCACTTGCAGTATTATAACAAAACAAAAACCCTGCAGCCAACATAAGCTTTTTCCCTTTGGACCATTATTGCAAATGAGGTAACTATAAAACCGTAGGCAGTCGACAGTATATAGCTATGCATTGCTTCCCCAGAGACAAGAAACGTCTGGTTTTCAGTACAGCTCACAATGTAAAGTCACTGCATGCCCACCACATGCTGTCGGCTACACAGCATACTGAGAATATGTAGTGGGCTGCGCAGTGCAGAGGAAATCACACAAGTTATAAAGTCATTCTTTGCTCATGCACCAGAGAAGCAATTTTCATTGAAATGAGTGGCTGCCAGTATCCAGTTCTCCTTAATACATCTGTGGTTTCACAGGTTTCATCATCATGCTTCCTGTCTAACATGGGAGCTTGTTGCAGTATTAGCAAAAACATCACTAATAGGAACAACTAAGCGTGCGTCTCACCCTGTTCTCTGTCACACCAACCCTCTGCATGTGGTCTTCCTCGTTTCCTTCTGCCTGGCAGCTCCATCTTTGTCGCCTTTTTTCTAGTGTGTCCACTATCTCTCCTCTGCACATGTCCAAACCATCTCACCCTTGCCTCTCGAACTTTGTCTCCAAATTGCTTGACCTGAGCTGTTCCTCTGATGTGCTCCTTTCTAACTGGTCACTCCCAATGAAAATCTTAACATTTTCAGCTCTGCCACCTCCAGCTCGACCTCTTGTATTTTTGTCAGTGCCACCATCCCCAAACCATATATCACTGCATGTCTCACTATCATCTAGAGATCTTTCACTCTTACTGCTATCACCCCTAACACTTATCTCCACCTATTCCACCTTGCCTACACTCTCTTCTTCCTCTCTCTTGTGCACTGTATGTAGCGTTGCATATTGACCCCTGGTATTTAGACGCATCCACCCTTGCTACCCCTGCTCCTTGCATGTGCACTGTTACACCTGCCTCCACCTCATTTGCACACATTTATTCTGTCTCGCCTCCACTGACTTTCAATCTTCTTCTTGAATTATGAATTCATTATTTTAATTATAGTAATTATTGCTGGATCCACTACTATTATACTATCCTTTCTACTGTGCACATTACAAATGTATTGCACCAAAGGTCAACAAGAAGCAAGTGACCTCTTACTAGAGTTCAAATGAGAGCTTTTGGCTCAGAATAAAGGAAACAAGCAATAAAGCTTGTGACTATCAAAACAACTAGCTAGCTATCTTTTTTTGGGTATCTTGTTTGACTATTCCTATTCCCCTTACATTATCCTGCGGGCCATATGTAACCCAAAAATACAACAATTTCCTTTTCCTTTCTGCGACGAGTATGAGTGTTAGCAAAATGGTTACAACATTTATGAGCATGTCAATCAACTTCTGCATGCTTTCAAAACAGCTCTGTATCTTTTCAAACCTTCTTTAAATTCTCACTGCAGGGATAGCAAAATAGAAATAAGTTAGTGCTGCCCCTGCTGTGCCGAGACCACTCATAAAATGCTGTGAGTACCGTGGAAAATCCAAAGCACAGGCTGTGCATGAAGAGGAACTTTGGCTGCTAACCCTGCATTTAACAAGGCCCTGCGGTCCTTTAACTGTAAGTACTTTGGATCTTTGGCTGCATAATCATAAGGTTTTTGTGTCAAAGAATTACAACAGTGGTGTACATCCGTATTTCTGCACAGTAGATGTTGAAATTTGTGGCTCAGGGGTAGTTGATGTTTGCATGTTGGTCATGTGGGATCGGGCTGATGGAGACAACAGCCTTGAGAATTTCTCTTTTTTTTGGCCATATTTCTCTGTACACATGCAGCCTAATTGTTACACCCTGTTGTATAATGTAGCTTCAGTCAGCCATATAATGATAGAATTTGGATGACAACCTGGTCTGAGAGGCAAATGACCTTTTTGAAAGCGCTCTGCAGGAGGTGTGATTACAGTTAACAATGTCCTTCAGTTTGACTCCACATCAACATGTTCACAATCCTTGAAAAACTCTCCTTATGGGCTGCCCCTGACGTGCACACTGAGGTTTGTACTGAACGGGCTTTCCACATCACTGACACCTACAGCTTTTTAACACTGTTTGAGGGTAGACAGGAACTCTGTGACTCTGAGCAATGTCAGAAAAGAATCAATTCATTTGTTCAGCGCTGTGCCGCTGTAGTCGCTACAAAAGTGAAAAGTTTAAAGAGCTATTCTGCCTCCCTGTGATGCAGAGAATGGTGTTGTTTTTGTCCGGGTCATTTTTTGACAGTGCACTGAGTCGTTGCATTTTTCTGTCACTTCTTCTAAAGAAGGAATGAACCAGCGCGGAGAACAAAAACACAACAGCGGAAATAAATTGTTGGAAAACCTCTCCAGCACCACAGCATGTTCTCTATCGAGTGCCCTGATAATTAATAACTTGCCTCACAAATCTCATTAGAGCATAATGAGGGAACAAGTGCTATTAGAAAGACATAACAGAGACGGTTATCTTCTAAGACATATTGTAAGCCGTGGGCAGACTGACAGACTCCACCGTGCTTTTAGGACAAACACGATGCAAACAGACGTCTTGCTTTTATGTTGTTTGATGCACTCGGGAGATGATATCGACTTCAAACATTTTGGCTTTTGGCTTTTGTGACTGAACAGATATTTGTTGGTTCTCTTCGGGGTTTCTTTTGAGACAGGATGACTCAGTTGTTTAGGGAGGTCAGTGGCTGTATGGCAAAATATGCAGCAGCTTTGAGCACATCCAAATAAATCCTCTGCTCCCTGGACAGTTGGAAAAATATACTTTTTGCAAAGACTGTACAGCCCTCCTCATTTCTGCAGCTCTACAAACTGCAGCTACTACAACACCTCCAGTTTCTCATTCCCTGGCAAATAAGACTCTACGAGGAATGCGGCAGTAAACATTGTTACACAAGTGGATCAGGGGAAGTGATCTGCTGTAGGGCACTACTTTCTTTACTTAGGTTCTTAATACCAGAGGATTTAATCAAAAGGGCCTAGATATTGTCTTCAAATAACACACAAAGAAATTGAAAAACCAAAGCTCATTTAAGATTATAATGTAAATGTGTTTCATTGTAATCATGAATGAGGAGTTGTTTTATCAGGTAATCTCTTCCTCTGTCTGTATACATATCTGCTTACTTGTTGACGAGGCAAACGGCATCAAGTAGATACATAAAAATCCAATCGTAGCTTAATTGTTCTGGGCTTTCTAAATAAAATTGGCTTGGCCTTTAAAATGTGCAGCAGTGCTGTATGCACCACAGTGGGCTTTGGAATTATCCAGGTAAGACTTTGTATTATCTGGAAATCAAATTGAGTGTAAAAGCAAAGTTCCACTGCTTGTGTCTGTGCAGGTTGTCAGTCATGCACATGTTTTGCCTCTCGTCCAAGAGAGTTCTTCAATTCTAAAAACAAATGGTGGAAAGTCCCCGTTATTTAACCCTTAGTGGGTTCTGATCGCTTTGGAGGTGGTCTGGAGCCTTTTTTCACACCTTGACTTGTGTGACGACTCACATGATCAGTAGTCAGTCAACAACATCAGGACCACCTCCGAAGGGGACAACTCCTACTAGAGGTTAAATGTTTGGGACTCCTCGTCCGTAACAGGCCGATGGGGTATTGTCGTCACCCTGCAGGCGGGCAGCATGGATATCAAAGTTTGTGGACATAATACCGTATATCTTCCAATTGTAGCCCGGGTCGCTTATTATCTGGCCGGCCCGGCGTTTAAAAGAGACTCTTATTCCCTTCTCGGAATTGTCGCGGAAGTGAGAGGGAAAGAGGACCCAGGCGCGGTTTTTAGACTGAGGTGAAAAGACAGTGCGTTTACTTACAGTGCTCCAAAACGTATTCCAACAGTTCACAAATAATGCAGTTTGGAATTGTGCTCCTCCTTTGCTCCCGAGTGTCTGTGGTAGCCCAGTGCACGAGTGGTGCTCCCCGAAACTTCTTTCCGCCGGACTCTCCTCAAGAGGAAGTAAAAGTTAGCTGGTTTGCTAGCTGGTTTCAGTGTAATAATCCCACTTCGATGGTTGCTGCATCCAGCTTAAATGCTGCTGGTCGTAGATGACGGCTGATTGGAAACAGCTGGCCAAGTGATGAGACAGGGAGGACAGCGCCGAGGGTTTTTTTTGTTTTTTTTTTAACCACGTTCCAGTCACACTCCATACCAGTTGGTAGCGGTAATGCACCATTCAGTTGTTTGCCAACCAGTAATAAAATTTAAAAAGGAGAAGAAGAAGACAGCGCAGAGGGACTTCTGGGTCAAAGATCCTACTATTGGAGACAGGCGTCTATTTGCGTGATGTGTTTTCAAACCCGGCGCTTATTAGAAACCGGCGTTTAAAAGAGACCGGCGGTTATTGGAAGATATACGGTAACTTGAACAGT
>VOQK01021350.1:1187-11513 GCA_015052645.1 Benitochromis conjunctus
AACCCCAAAATCAACTTTAAAAAAAAAAAAAAAAATGGGACCACATCCAAGTATTTAAGGACATTAGACAAATCAGCATCACACCTGCTGAAATGACTTTACTGAATAATTAGGTAATTCAAGGTGTAGACAATAACAATCACAATGTTCTTGTTTAAGAATAAATCACTATGTTATGTAGCTGACATATCCAGCTACATTATTAGGAACCAGAGACTCTCACAATCATCTCTCTGTGTCAGTTTAAGCCATCAACCTTTCTTCAGTCTTATATCTTTTCACAGTCTGTCGCTGCTGCAAAGAGAAAGCGTTAACTAGCCTGAAATGTCACCTTGCTGCACAGTGAGAGCGTGAATACTCACCACAGTCACTGGGCATGGGTGCAGAGGCCACCTGGTGGATCACTGGCCGCTGATGAGAAGAGAGTCTAGCACAGCAGCCCAGGACCGTGTCGCCTTCAACGGGCTCTGAAACATCCTCCTTTGTCATCTCCCCCTCAGGGCCTGCGGCTGGAACAATATTAGAAAGCCTATTCTGAGAACGCAAGTAGGTCTAATCTCTCAATAAAAGCACACAGGCTACAGTGATGTTTCCATTTGATCTGGCAGTGCAATACAGGGAAATGCAACTTGTATGCACAGTTCAAGAGATTCAGGACTAACATAATATAAATAACGTGGTATTTTAATCTGTGGCGTCGCCTGAAGAATATAGGGAAAGGCACGTTCAAGCCGTCACCCCAACAAGACAGGGATTTTCAAAGAATGTCAGCATTTGACTCATAGCACCTTTGAGAGATTGCTTTTCCAGCAGATTAGAAAACAAAGAAAGGTTTTTGGTGAACACCCCAAACTACGAGCCTAACCTCGAAAAAGTGACACTGTAATGGGGACACAGGAAGCTTTCACAAAGGAACCTTAGAGGCTGATCTAGAAGTACGCACACACGCGCACGCACGCGCGCACACAGAGGTGTAAGCCTGGGAAAGCAACATTGAGCCTAAAATCTTCCCAGCCACCCCTCACTCACTGTCATCTTCTCCTTTATCCTCTTTCTTGTTGATCTCCATGAGAGCCTCCCAGTCGTGCTAAGCTAAAATCAAAAGACACAGACTGGGTCCAGTGGAACATCTAACCAAAATCCTTCCCAAAATAACTCCAAAGCCCCCCCACCCAATCTCCAATAGCACCCCCACTCTCTCTGATTATACCCTGTTGATCCCCTAACTCCCAGGTCCAGCAGCTATTTACAGCCTGAACACTTTCAAGCCAAGGAGCTTGTACGTCTGACTCTCCCAGCTGGAATGTCACTCTCACTTTCCAGTCCTGTGTACCTCTGACCTCACTGACATAGAGTAGCCAAGCGTAACCCCTAGTGGAGGGAATGTGGCCTGTAGGTTGATAGTGCAAACAAACAGGAGGAAAGTGGTGGCTTTGATTAGAATGCCTGTCATTCACCTTAAAGGCCAGTATCCAGTTCCCCCTGACAGCAAACATCACCCTTACTGAAGCAACCATAGGACAGACACTGAATACCTATCAGCCTCAGGGTGAGTGTAGCTGACTCCACACCCTGGCGGACTCACATTTGAAAACTTTAGCCTCAACTTTCTAAGTCACAAAGATGCTTTCTTTTAACCTGGCTGAATTACACATAACTGAAACAATGTACTAACAAGCAAATTCAGATAACTCATATCAAGACAGCGGTCATCAACGTTCTCTGTTATCCCAGACTTCTGCTTCAGCCTCCGAGAGTGCTCACACATTTTTAATTTTTTTATAAAGGGCATTTGATGTGTCATTTCACCCATCTTCTGCACAAAGTTGACAGATCAAGTGCTACCTACTTCAGGGGAACAGGGGATAGAAGTCAGTAAAAAAAAAAATAAAATAAAATAAAAAATAGAAGAAATAAAATGACAAATGTGTGAATTACATGAAGTTATTACACTGTATTTAATTCACTAATATGTGCATCAGAGCAGTCAGATCTAAGCAAAACAAATTTTACTGACTGAATTTTGTAGTATTATATTCACAGCAGTTCCAGCAGTGTGAAGCAGACTCAAGAAGACTCAACAGGTTTCATGTATAACACATTGGTTCTTCCGAACAGAATTGGTATTCCGACTAAGGTGAAAACTAAAACAATCAATGAAATTGTGGAACTTAAACCAAATTTTCAAACAAATCTCTCGACATAACATGCTCCCCACTATGTTTGTATGGTCAGAGTTTCAGTTTATAATCAGATTCTCAGCTAAAGGAATGTGTTTTATACATACAACCTGTTGATTTGCATTTTAACATTTCCATTAAAGGAAGCTGTGAAGTTACAGCAGCACAAACTGTGTGCTTCAAATAGTCAGCCAGTGAGGCGGAAAAGGTATAAGTGTGTTTACAGGGCAGTGTCACACCTGAGTGCACTGAGTAATATTTAATGTTTAAGAAAACTTGAGAAATAAGAAAGAAAGAAAGAAAAGCCTGTAGTGAGTGCTAACATTCATTTATTAACTCAAAAGAATCAATTATTTTCTGCAGCATTACTCTCTTGCCTTATTTGCACAAACAATGTTGCTTTTTATCATTTTTTATTATAATTTCTTTGTATTATCATTTCTTTAATCTTTTTTATTACATATAATTGCTCTGACTCAAGTGTGTAGCACTTAAATGGCCCATTTTGTGCAAAAGAAGCGTGAAATGGTAAATGAATTACTCTATTTTTGTGAGCATTCACTGAGACTGAGTCAGAGAGTCTGGTTTACAGAGACAACTGAAATTATCTCTGACCAAGGATTTAGGTTGTGCCAAGCTGATGCAAAGAAAGCAATGACTATGCTGAACTTTCTTAACAGCACGCCTCTCAGAAGAGTGCAGGTGCGTGTTAGCAGAGAGAGTGTCTGCCATGTAACTATTGATCATTTCTTCAGTGTTTCTGTAATTGTTGCAAACAGAACATTTGTGTATAGATGTATGCTTTAGCAGTGACTGCAATTCCCGTCGTTCATGCTGATAAAGACTGAGATGAAAAACTACTACCAATCTCTCTGAGGTCACTGACTGGCTCTGTAGAGATTAAGTCTTTGCAGTATGACTTCAGACAAAGGCCCACTTCGGCAATAAGCCTCTTCTTGTTTGCCTGACCTACATGATGTCACCGTCTTCCCATCCTCACAGCTACTGAAGAGACGGCATTCACATATTTTTGATGACTGTGGCCATTTAAGCACCCATTAGCAAGCTACCAATTCTGGCTGAGTGTAATGAATGTGGATCTTTTTAAGTTCCATGCTATATCTAGAGAACTATTTCAATTACATCACCAAGACCATAATAACTATAACATCAGGAGCATGGAGTTTCAAAAGACACCCTGAATTTTCTTGAAAATTAATAGTATTTCGTGCACTAGCATATTTGAAGGCCATAAGCAGAAAGAATAATTTTACAGCTAGGATGTTGAAATTGAAATACAAATTATATGGATATATATTTTTTATTGTGATGTTCCAAGAAAGTGCCATCTAACAACTTTAACTGGATTTTTCTATAAAGATTAAGTGTCTAATGGTAATGAAATATTTAGTGGTAATTACATATCCAAACCTTTTATTCCATCCATCCATCCTATGTGTCTCATGCACCAGGCTAAATCATGAACTATTATCGCATGCATTTCTTTGCTGAAGTGAGGTGGGGTGTGTGGATTAGCTTGATTATGCAAGCTAGAGGCTCCTGTTACTCCCATGGACGCAGGTATGCGCTCAAACAACAATAAAGCCATTAAAAGTAAAATATAAAGTATTAAATGACCACACTCGGTTGCTTGAGCTTTAATCAGCTTGAGAAAAGTTATGCAACTTATTTTCTAATATGCCATTATTGGAGAGATGGCTTATTTGTGGTTGTTTATACCAGTTTGTGTCACTTAAATGTGTGGCTGATTCATTTATATCCTCCAAATCGTTAGCTAACTTCACAGTCGAAGAGTTCATCCCCCCTTAGCAGTAGACACTCTCTCCTCATCTCACACTTTTGTAGTCCTTTAGCAGAGGTAAATATAGCATGTCATCTTTTCAAACGTCCACACGTGAATTTAATTAATTTGCAAATAACTTTTGTCAGCTAAGAAATGTTTTTAATCGAGCTACATGCTGACAGTAACAGTTAGCCAGCTAGCATATGTTCACACACCGACTCGGGCTTAGCGACAGATGAAGCACACCTTATATAACTAACACGGCAGACATTGCTCAGTCCCTATAAGCAGCTAGCAGCCCCTGCTTTCACCGTGTCGACGTGAAAGTTACTCAGAGCCCTCCTCTCAGTCATCGTAGCTCCCTGACGTTAATGTTCCCTAACACGAACACTGGGCCAAAAATATCCGAGCTACTTACAATGCACTTAACGAGCATAGGGAGAAACATACATCATGTTACGCTGCTAAACATAGGGCTTAATATTAACGTTACCTTCACCTCCCTGCTTGTTTTGATCCGCCCATGGGGAAAATGTCAGGTAGCGGATTTAATTTCCGTCCATTCTAATTGGATGTTGCACAGCTGAAATACTTCCTGTTTTAGCAGCTAGGCTTCAGAATAAAGGCGGTTAATGTACACTTCCGGTGTTCAAAATAAAAGTATTACAACGATCTACAAACTACCAGAACCTGCTGAAGGGAAATACCTTGAAATACTTAATTTGCACTGTACTATTTTGGTTATAGAAATTCTGTTATTGTTGTTGTTTGAGTGCTTTGGTATGTATTATTATTGTAGGCTCTACCTTACAATATAAAGCGCCTTAAGGCGACTGTTGTTGTGATTACTTTATGTAATTAAAATAGCAATGTTTAAACGCAGTGCATTTGTTTCTTATGGAACCACTTTCATGACTAATAAGTCCATTTCATGTTTTCATTACAGAATTCATAATTACTCAGCTAAAATAAATGCTCTGTTCCACTGTATAGGAAGAGGATGCTCATTTTGTTGATGCACTGCCTTATTCTGAAGCACCCAACCTTGCAACACAGCAAAAACTCTTACTTTTAAACAGAAAAAGTAAGCTGCCACAAAGATGGATGGTGCAAGAGGTCACTTTTGAGTCTAATACCTCTCTTATCATTGGCTGTCACAGTCTGGGAAGTTGTGTCTGAACCTCTTTCTTCTCAGGAGAAGGTAATTTCTCAGGGCGACACTTTTCCTCGAATGTCCATTCAGACTGACAAGCCACTTTTAGTGAAGATTCAGAGATGGGTGCTGGTGTTTATTGAACCTGAAGAGCACCCTGCATGAGTTGCTGCCTCTGTCATGAAATAAAGGAGAAGAGGACCCAACTGCAGACTGCTGAGACGGACTTGGAATAAACAAAAAGCAAGTCTTTATTGTGGCTGTTTTAGATCCAGAGCATAAAATAAGAAAGGGCAAAAACAAAAGAGACCACTGCAGGGGAAACACACCAGGAGGCAGCAAGGCTGGAACACAGTATGATGAGCCACCTGAGGCTTCAAATACAGACAGGTTTCAGTCAGGGAGAGTGGAAATGTAAGGGTAACAAGACAGCTGAACTCACTATGAAGTAAAACTAAAGAGACAAGATACTAACAGCACAGGCTGTTAACAAGAGGAAACTAGAGGAGACTCAGGGACATGAACAGAACGGTGAAGTGAATAAAGATAACAATGGGGATTGGGAAAGGAATGGATGAGGGGAAACTGGTGAGCCATATGAGGAAATGACCTATAAAATAAAAGAGGAACAAATGCAGATGTGGTAACACAGGAGGCAGAGAAAAAGAACAAAAACCTGCAGAAACAAGAAAAAATGAAATATGAATGGATGGAGGGTTGTGGAAATATGCAAGAAATCAATGTAACTAGTCTACCACTAATACTATGTAAGTAATAGATATCTATAATTATCTATAAGTATAGACATGTACATACACATATACATGCACACGTCCATACATGCATTATGCATGAAGGGGGGACTGTGGATGTCAAATGGATGTCCACAATGTCCAGTGACTCATGACATCATGATCAAGGAGTTACAGAGTCTAAGGAGCTGCTCAGCAGACTCATGCAGAGGGTGATGTGGGTTGTGGGTTGGGTGTAAGCTTTACTAACATCTTCCTCTCGCCCACCGCCTCCACAGACTCCAGAGGACATCCCAGCACAGAGCTAGACCTCTGCACCAGTTTGTTAATCCCGCTCCTGTCCCTGTCCGTGCATCTGCTCCCCCAGCAGGCCTCTGTATAGAAAAAGGCGGATGCTACCACAGTGTCATAGAATGTCCTTAATAGAGTCCTGCAGACTCCAAAGGACCTCAGTCTCCTCAGCAGGTGGAGTCAGCTCTGGCCCTTCTTATACAGGACGTCTGTATTTGTAGTCCAGTCCATTATGAAGCTATAATTTAAAATGCAATAACACATTAAGTTCTTGTACAAAGTATCAGTATCGGATCAGTATCGTCGATACCAAATGAATTTTACTTGGTATCGGATCGGAAAGGAAATCGGTGGTATCGCACATCACTACTTTACGTGCTCCGAAAGCAAAGATTTCAAATACTCCGGGCGAAGCTGTGTGCCATCCAATCAGCTTTCAGTGGATGTACGCGGAAGTGAGAAAAGATGCTGTCTGACGGGAACCTGCCAAGCTGGCGGCTAAACAGAGGAGGTTAAACAGGTGCACTATCAAAATAAAAGAGGGTCTCTATCATTCTATGGATAGATTGGTCGTAAACGTTTGTTTTTACTTTTTACAAACATTTGTTTAATTGTTTATTTTCTTTTAAATTTCAGACTATAGGCTAAAAATTCTAACATTTTCCACATAGTCACAGTCACTTTTATTTTGAAAGCTCAAAGCGGAAGTGTTTTGTAAATTCGAGTAGTCTGATGGTGGAGGCAGAGCAGCAGTATCCTGCGAGTAGTTTTTGATAGAAATTTGCAATCTAAAGTTTACATTTTGTAATCCCTCTCGTTACAACATGCAGCAGGTCGACACGTTGTTGCACATCGCGAACTTCAGCACACTGTTTGTGTGCATGGTGCTCAAGTTCCCGCAGATCTTTGTACTGATGCGAGCGAAATCTACGACCGGAGTGAGCCTCAACAGCCTTCTGCTGGAGCTGATCGGGTAGGCTACTGTCCCGCTTCTGGGATGGGTTTTTTTTGTTTGTTTGTTGCTCTTGAGTTTTGTTATATAATCTGTATCGATGTAACTTAGTAACTTAATGCTGCCGTAATGATGGCACGTCTTCCTCTTCCTCACGTGTGGTTGGTGTTCAGCAGTAAAGGCGCACCCATCCTGACAGAGAGCAGCTCCAAATGCTTTCTTCTGAAAACGCTGTGAGACGCTCACCACTAGAAGCTCTGGTGTTGTCTGTGTTACCAAACGTCTGTCTTCTTAAAGGGTGGATGAACGATGTTTGAAAGTTACCAATGTAATCTTACTGGTAACATTTTAACAACGTTGAATGTTACCAGTAAGGGTTACAATCACCGCGTAACCCTCCGGTACAGGTGAAAGTATCGTTTCCAACGCTGGTATTGGTATTGACTCGACACCAGCGTGATAGGACCGATACTTTATTTCAATGTAGCCCACTGAAAAATTGTCTAAACCTTTGTTCACTGTCACATCTATTTATTTAAAGCTTACAGCACATTGGTACAACAGAAGTTGACTAAGTGCTGTAGAGACAGGCACATTTAAGTTCCAGGTCTAAAAAAAAAAAATACCAGCTTCAAAATACATGAAAAACTGAAACGTGTGTTTTGTTGTGCTAAAACTAAGTGTTGTGCGTTTTTTTTTTAAAGTGGTCATTAAGATGTGTACATAATTTTCAAATTGATGATGATTGATCTTAAATCATGACACTGCTCTCCCCAACACAAGCTGGTTTATACGTCATAAGAATCGGCAATACCCACCCTGTATTCACTTTCAGTATAACACAGCGCTACCTTACTTGCATTTCTTTGGACTGTGAAAGGAACCCATGCAGGTACAGAGAAAAAGTGCAAACGTCACCCCTGAAGGCTCCAGCTGACCAGCTCCAGCTGCAGTCTGATGGTATTAGAGGAAAAGTCACCTAAGAGGTCACCAAAACTGCCTGGATTCTGTAACTAATCTAAACGGTGCCTCTCAGGACTTCATGGATATGACAAATCTGCGTTTTTTTCTATCTTACTCCAACACATCCTCACGCTGTTGCAGATAAAGTGCTCTCCATTAGCTATCATATTGCAGTTTTAAAAATTCTGTCACTGGGCCTCAGTAGCATCCTGAAAATGTTTCATGTTATCATGTAACATCCTCAGCATTGCAGTCCAAACATTTTGCCTTAGTTAAACTTTCATGTACTTATTATGTCCTATTTGTCCATAGTCTATCTATGGAGAGACAGACTGAGAGCTTCTTTTAAGTCACATTTGAGCATTTTAACAGTATATATATATGTGGTACTTTAAATTTTCTATTTATATAGATATATCACTCCTGTATAGTATCCAGATTGCAGGATTAGCAGTGCATTTCATTATAAAAGTGGAGTGACTAAAGCCATCCACACTGGATGCTTTAGGCAGCTACTGCAGAACAGGTTTGACACCCCCATCCTAAAACTAAAACTGCTACAGAATCGCTGATGCATAGCAATACATTTGGCATAAATATCACTTTTATTAAAGAAATGCGCATTTCTTACAGATTCAAAGTTAAATAGGACACAGAGAGATTGTGTTCCTAACAGCTGAAACGCTACAATATCTTAAAATGAGAAAAAATAATAATCCTACTGTGAAGGCTCAACACTGAACAACTGTGCTTTGTTTGCACAGCTGAAGATTTTGGTTAAATGATTAAAAACGGGGTAAGAGTCGGCCTCGGCCGGCTCTGCGTGAAGCTCTGTGCAGTCTGCTGTTGAATCAGTGCAGCAGATTAGAGCTTGAAGTACTTCTTATGCATTGAACAGGAAGTGTTGTGGTTACCTTCGCTGTTGGAGCAGGAGGGATAAAGACAGTGTCTGTAAGTCTGCGTAATTTCTCTCTCTCCTCGGTGCCTGGCAGCGGCTGCACCGTCTGAAATGTCCCTGCTGTTTTGGTAAGCGTTAGCCTGCTGTCACTGTGCATGCCACGCTGAAACAGTGAAGATGTTTATGTAGTTATAGCTACACAGCATGGCTACAAAACAGCACAGAAAAGCACTCTTGTCATTCGGCATGAACGGAAAAATTTCCACTCACAGCAATCTTAAATAGCTCTATCCTAGATTATATAAACTTGCAGTCGGCTTTATTGATCACTACCTCTTCCAGGAAGAAAAAAAAAGATATATCCTGGTTCCTGGCTCTGCATCGGGCTCTCTTTCTTTACCTAAAAAATCCTCTCCTGTGAGGTGGCATCCAAGTCAGATGCCTAAACCTCCTTAAGTTGCTCCTCACCCCATCTTTGCATTCATGAGCCCTCACATTGTATTTATTTCTGTTTCATTTTCCCTTCATTTATCTCTGCAAACATTACTGTTTGTCTTTTTACGTTCCTTCATGCATTTCTAACCACTGCAATGCGAGCACATTTGCATAATTTAGCAGAGATTAAATATCGAAAAAGGAAAATGGAATAATAGATGTTTAGGGGGAAAAGCAAAGTAAAAATGATACAAAAATAAATGCTGGAATGGGGAAAAATAATAAATTGATAATCAAAAGGAAAAATGAATTGATATAAAGGTAACTAAATATAGAAGCAAATGAAAAAAATATATAAATTGGGTCATTTGATAAAAAAAATAAAAAAAGTATTTAATGGCATCTTGATTTCTTTACGTTTTGATTGCGGTCAGTTCAGTCCTCTGTAGACTGCTACTTGCAGACCTTCTCCTGCTGAAGGCCGCCACTGTTGATTCGTCATGTTTGCTGAGCACACCGAGTCAAGCTGCTCCCATAAAAGAGTGAATGAACTGATGATCATCATGCCGCCGCTTGGCTCAGAAACTGCTTGTTGACTCCCCGAGTGAATCCCTTCCCACAACATCAAGCTTTGCGCAGCCGCTGAGTCTTTGCCTCGTTTGCCCCTGAGCATTGTTTCTCATCTTAATCAGTACCGAATATTATGAAACACCTGCAGTTTAATAACCTGACACTGTATGCTTTACAGGTTCATTGTTTTTGTAACATATCAGATGTACTACGACTACCCACCACCAACCTACTTGGAATATCCCATCCTCATTGCTCAAGGTAAGTTATGCTGTTACATAAATTTCCTGTGCTTATAAATATCTCAGCAAGTGTCTTTTTTTAACCT